>SJYQ01002386.1:0-22586 GCA_006410935.1 Redunca redunca | reverse complement strand
GACCATTGCTCTATAAGAAGCATACTTTGACTCATTATAATAATTTGAGTGCAGAATGAATTATATACCTTACCTAATAACTAATATATTTGAATTTATAAGATTTTATCATATAGCCAAGAAAAACTCAGAATAGATTCTCATGGTAAGCTACTTTAAATATTTAAGAAGGTAACAAAAGCTTTGTGGATGGATTGTTGTTAAAACATGTAATATTTTCATCCTTCCTCCTTTCTCCAAATCATTTTTCCTTCTAATAAGTTATCTGAATCAACTAAGGTTTACACTGCCTAACATTTGGATTTTTGGCTAAATCCAAAATCAGCATGGTTAAAAATAAATGTATGACCATATTATAAATGTATATAAGCAGAGCAGTGTTTAACTATACACAGTACATCCAACAAAGATTATTGTGAACATTCTATATGGGTATCTACTCCATAGCCTTCCGCCCATCAATTCCACTATTTGTCACTAGTGTGTTGTTTTAATCACACTCTTAAGTCCTGCTCTGTAAGCTGTTTTCTCACTGTTGAGCTATTGCATCATGCAAATCCCTGAAAATATTCTAAGCTTGTCTACGAAAAGATATTGTGAATTTTGCATTGAGGTAAAACATCAAAAGAACTAAAAAATTACAACATGTTGCTTATTTTTTGATAAACCCAGTATTTTGTAAGGCTGCAATCACCAATCACGACACTCTCAATAATTCAAAATCAGTTGACTCCAAGAATCCAAGATTTGTGCCTTAAGATGGTTTCTTCAGGGGATTAATTGTCTAAGCATAGATTATTGAAAGTCAATGGGAGGCAGTTCACTAACCTTGGTGGGAGAAAAATAACTTGCAGATATGCTATCAGATTTAACATATTTCTTTAGCACATTGCTTTTTATAAATATAAATTGTATATAATTTTATAATTTAATAAAACATGATAATTAGATAAAAATATCAGGTGACTTCTTGTGAAGGATGGGTATTTTCACTCCAATGAAAATAAACATTGATAGACAGATTCACTGATCAGAGAACATAATGCCAATTACATGGATTATATTGTCTATAGCTTTTAGGAAAGGCTCCAAGTTTAAACAAATAAACAAAAGAATAAAAAAGTAACTTTCTTTAAACACATGAATTATGTTCTCATTGTGTCTTGAAAGAAATTGAAAACATTATTTGCACACCTAAAATATTAATCTGTTTTTTAGATTTTTATTTTATCAAATCTCAATGATTTATATCCAGTCTTTCTAAAGGTGTTATGTGTTCATTACTGGAAACATAATTCTGAGTGAACATACAGTGCTATTTATAATTGGTCTTTATCAATATTAAATATTCCTCATGACTTCCTTTGGAGAATTTTTAGTTTTCACCTTGTTTTCCCATTGTTTCTTTCATCAATCACAGAACTACAAATAATTGGAGTGTCTTTTTGAGGACAGAGGCAATAGGAAAAATCATACAGCTAATGATTTAAAAACATTTTAATTTTCAAATTTATTTCACATTAAATTATATTAGATGAATGGAATTGAAAGCTGTGGTACATATACACAATGGAGTATTACTCAGCCATTAAAAAGAATACATTTGAATCAGTTCTAAGGAGATGGATGGAACTGGAGCCGATTATACAGAGTGGAATTTAGAAAGATGGTGATGATGACCCTGTATACAAGACAACAAAAGAGACTCAGATGTGTAGAGTGGACTTTTGGACTCTGGGGGAGAGGGAGAGGGGGGGATGAGATGGGAGAATGGCATTGAAACATGTATACTATCATGTAAGAAATGAATCACCAGTCTATTCTGATGCAGGATGCAGGATGCTTGCGGCTGGTGCATGGGGAGGACCCAGAGGGAGGTTATGGGGTGGGAGGTGGGAGGGGATTCATGTTTGGGAACGCATGTACACTCGTGGTGGATTCATGTCAATGTATGGCAAAACCAATACAGTATTGTAAAGTAAACTAAAGTTAAAATAAAAATTAATTTAAAAAAAAATTCTGGTTCTCAGCTNTTAATTTACCTAATATATTTGTCCCCAAATAATAAATTTATGTTGCTGTATTGAGGAACATGTCACTAAAATATTAGCTTTGATTATATTTGGCTACAGTGACGGCTCATTGTTGAAGTCAGTGAAAATAATCTATCTATACCCTAAAACCTATCTGAAAGTAATGACTGACTTTCTATTCATTCAACATCTAATAAAGAAACAAAGTTTTATTATTTACGCATACAATAAATGCAGATTACTTATCAAGGTAATATTTACATAACTTAAAATTAGCTATGTTTTAAGCATATTGCTTAGTGGTAATTGGTATGTTAACAGTGTTGTACAGGCATTTTTTTTTTCAGAACCTTTATACATAAGCATATATATTGCATTCACATATTATTAAATGCTAACTTAATTCAAAAAGATTTTAAAAGTCTTTCAATATTCATGACTCCACTCAATGTGTCACATGGGTATATGTTGTCTTAAGTTGTCTGTTCAATTAATAGGTGGATGCCTTGTTTTCTTAATCAGGTTGCAAACATCTCAAGGCAAAATCAAAACATCTTTTTCTTTTCTTTTTATTCCTTTTATTTTTTTATTCTTTAAATTGTTTTTGGCATACATCAACATGTATCCACCACAGTTATACACATGTTCCCCATCCTGAACTCCCCTCCCTCCTACCTCCCGGTACCATCCCTCTGGGTCGTCCCAGTGCACCAGCCCCAAGCATCCAGTATCATTCATTGAACCTGGGCTGGTAATTCATTTCATATATGATAATATACATATTTCAATTCCATCCTCCCAAATAATCCCACACTCTTCCTCTCTCACAGACTCCAAAAGACTGTTCTATGAATCTGTGTCTCTTTCGCTGTCTCTCATACAGGGTTATCATTACCATCTTTCTAAATTCCATATGTATATGCGTTAGTATACTGTATTGGTGTTTTTCTTTCTGGCTTACTTCACTCTGTATAATAGGTTCCAGTTTCATCCACCTCATTAGAACTGATTCAAATGTATTCTTTTTAATGGCTGAGTAATACTCCATTGTGTATATGTACCACAGCTTTCTTATCCATTCATCTGCTGATGGACATCTAGGTTCCTTCCATGTCCTGGCTATTATAAACAGTGCTGCAATGAACATTGGGGTACATGTGTCTCTTTCAATTCTGGTTTCCTCAGTGTGCATGCCCAGCAGCGGGATTGCTGGGTCATAAGGCAGTTCTATTTCCAGTGTTTTAGCCAAGTTTTTCATACTGGTTGGTGATTCCCTAGATTGTATCTAATGTCCCAAGGGGTCAGCATCTGCCCTTCAGTGGAACACTACTAAAAACCAAACTTTTGCATGATTATTTAATTCTTACATTTTAACTCAAATGCCAACTTGAGCACAGAAATTGGGTAGCAGTGTTCTTTTTAATAGGGCTTCCTTAGGAAAGTAATGACCAACCTAGATAGTGTATTCAAAAGCAGAGACATTACTTTACCAACAAATATCCATCTAGTCAAGGCTATGGTTTTTCCAGTGGTCATGTATGGATGTGAAAGTTGGACTGTGAAGAAAGCTGAGCACTGAAGAATTGATGCTTTTGAACTGTGGTGTTGGAGAAGACTCTTGAGAGTCCCATGGACTGCAAGGAGATCCAACCAATCCATCCTAAAGGAGATTAGCCCTGGGTGTTCATTGGAAGGACTGATGCTGAAGCTGAAAACTCCAATACTTTGGCCACCTCATGCGAAGAGTTGACTCATTGGAAAAGACTCTGATGCTGGGAGGGATTGAGCGCATGAGGAGAAGGGGACAACAGAGGATGAGATGGCTGGATCGCATCACTGACTTGATCGACATGAATTTGGGTAAACTCCAGGAGTTGGTGATGGACAGGGAATCCTGGAGTGCTGCAATTCATGGGGTCGCAAAGGGTCTGACAAGACTGAGCTACTGAACTGAACTGAACTGAAGTATCTCAGCTGGTAAAGAATCTGCCTGCAATGCAGGAGACCCTGGTTCTTTAAATAACATCCTTTCCCAGAAGATTTGAAGATACAGGTGTGGGGAATACACTAGATAGCCACTAAATTTAAAAGAAGTGTAAAATTTCATTATTTTACTTTTTAACTGTTTGGAGGAAAATACATTTCAAAATCCATAAGAAATAATTCTTATTGTTGTTGTTTAGTCGCTCAGTCATGCCTGACTCTTTGTGAACCCATGGACTGTAGGCCACCAGGATCCTCTCCCAATGGGATATCCCGGGCAAGATTACTGGAATAGGTTGCCATTTCCTTCTGTGGGGGTCTTCCTGACCCATGGATCAAACCCATGTTCCTGTATTTGTAAGCAAATTCTTCACTGTTGTACCACTAGGGAAGCCCATCAAAATAAATATGATATACTTCACAGAAACCCAGTCCCATGACTTCATGGCAAATAGATGGAGAAACAATAGAAACAGTGAGAGACTTTATTTTCTTAGGCTCTAAAATCACTGCAGATGGTGATTGCAGCCATGAAATTAAAAGACACTTGCTTCTTGGAAGAAAAGCTACAACAAACCTAGGTAGCATATTAAAAAGCAGAGATGTTACTTTGTTGACAAAGCCCCTCAAGTCAAAGCACTGGGATGACCCAGAGGGATGGTATGGGAAGGGACATGGGAGGGGAGTTCAGGATTGGGAACATGTGTACACCCACGGCAGATTCATGTTGATGTATGGCAAAACTAATACAATATTGTAAGGTAATTAGCCTCCAGTTAAAGAAAAAAGCTATGGTTTTTCCAGTGTTTAGTGTTAGACCATTAAGAAAGCTGAGCACCAAATAACTGATGTTTTTTTAACCATGGTTTTGGAGAAGAATCTTGAGGTGCCTAGAGTGCAAGGAGATCAAGGAGTCAATCCTAAAGGAAATCAGTCCTGAATATTCATTAGAAGGACTGATGCTGAAGCTGAAGCTCCAATACTTTGGCCACCTGACTCATTGGAAAAGACCCTGATGCTGGGAAAGATGGAAGGCAGGAGGAGAAGGGGACAGCAGAGGATGACATGATTGGATGGCATCACCGACTCAATGGACGTGAGTTTGAGTAAGCTCCAGGAGTTGGTGAAGGACAGAGAAGCCTGGTATGCTGCAGTCCATGGTGTCGCAAAGAGTTGGACATGAAGAATCAATGACTCAACTAACTTGAGTTTGAGTGAACTCTGGAAGTTGGTGATGGACAGGGAGGCCTGGTGTGCTGCAATTCATGGGGTCACAAAGAGTTGGACACGACTGAGCGACTGAACTGAACTGAACTGAACTGAAGTAACTCATGGAAATACATTATACAGATGGTTAACATTTTACACCAACTAGCAGAATGGTTACACCCCTAGCACACTGAAGCAAAACTTGTTGGACTTGGGACTTAACTTTCTACTTGATAGTTATGTGGCCACAAAGAAACTCTTGAACCTTCAAAAAATTCAGTAAAATGGGAAAGATCATAAAATTTATACACCATAAGCTTGCTGTGAGAACTGAGTTAATGTATTTAAAATTAAGAAAGGTTACATTATAAATCCTAGAAGCTCAATTTGTTGGATGCAGACCTGAATTTTGTTAATCTTGCCACGGTTATATGGAAATGCATAAACTGTTACTTTAAAAATGACAAATGAGGGTTCAAGGAATTTTCTTTGAAGCCCAAAGTAGGTCGGAAGAACAATTACAGTCTATTTATAACCCAGAAAATTGTTTAAGAAGTTTAAGATAGCTATTTAAGAATGAAAGCAGAGTAATAAAAACAACTCAAATAGGTCTAGATTCAAACCAAGTGCTAGGGAAAAAATCACCAATAATTTGAAGATTCAGAAATACTATATAAAAATTGGGCACATGCCTTTTTTCTACTCTAGACTTAAAATATGATGTACACTTTGAAAAATTAAAAATATTGTAATATTACAGATTAGGTTTAATAGACTTAAATGAATTAGAGACACCATAATAATACTTAAGAGTGTTGCAGAAAATTGCTGAATTAACCTATCTTCTGATTTATTTATAGGACAGGCCTCCCAGTGAGACCCTAACAAGGATCTCAGGTAAAGGAAAGGAAGAGAAAAAACTTTTTTTTTTTTCTTTCTCATTTTCACTTTACTTCACCTTCCTTCAGGAGAAGATATTGACACAGTTTCCAAAATGAAGGTCCATGCTATATACTACATTAATGAAATAAACAACATTTGAAAGTGGAAAGGCTCTCCTATTATCAGAAGTACTGACGGGTATTAGAATAATATAATAAAAATCATTCATTTGGAGAAAAGTCATAATATAAATAGTCTGTGTTTGCCTTCAGTATTTATTAGATCCAACTGGAATAAAGTATTAGGAAATTTAAAATCTTTTAATGCATAGAAATGACCACAGAGGATCTATTTTTATTGCCATGAAAACTAAGCTATTTGCTACCTTGAGGAAAAGAAAATAATGAATTTGAAAAGTGACATTCATATTTTAAATATGGCCAGGCTTTGTAATTTGTTTTTATTTGCTATCTTCTAGTTTAACTTGGAAGAAACTGGAAATGAATACTGATTAAAAATTTAATCAAAGAGTAATGAAGGCTTTTTTCCCTTTTTAAACCAATGTTATTACATTTTTTCCCCAAAGTCCATGTTTCCTAACAAAAATGAAGTTAGGGCTAATGAAGTTAAGACTGCAATGCAGATTCACAAATGGCCATGGATTTGTAAATGTGCCTAAAATGTGTCAAGAGACTCTGATATGAACACATTTCAAAATAAGTTGAGATCATAAAATAGTTTGTAATCCATAGGATTAACTAGTGGGCAAAAGTCAATGATGTAATTCTAAGACCTAATGATTGAATTTATAATTTTCTGTCTCCTCAGTGTTCCCACCCTACCTGACATTCAGCCTAGCAACAGACATACAACAGACTAGCTGCAATAATATGTGTATAGCCTATGATAGGAATGTTTTAAAAGTTATAAAGACCATACCCAAGTAACACTGAACCAACATTTGTGGGTTGAGGGCAGGTTTCCTAGAGAAAATGACATTTATGTCAGAGCCTTAACTTCTAACCTTAAATTCTTCCCCAAGTGAACTGGTCATTATTCGACAGTTTCAAACATATAATCACATTTATTAAAATGAAGCTTTGGTATGTTAAAGTCTCAATAAGTGTCTGATGATGAATTATTTTTTCTCTTCCAACAAATTTCAACCTACTTTATGCTATTTTTAAAAGTTGCTGTCTCGTATACAGGGTTATCATTACCATCTTTCTAAATTCCATATATATGTATATGCACACACACACACACATATATATATATATGCGTTAGTATACTGTATTGGTGTTTTTCTTTCTGGCTCACTTCACTATGTATAATAGGCTCCAGTTTTATCCACCTCACTAGAACTGATTCAAAGGTATTCTTTTTAATGTATGCACACATCTACATAGTTTTAAAAATCACATAATATTGGCAGATATATAATGAAAAGTCCACCCCATAACTTAACAGCACTCTTCAAAAGCAATCATCTTAAATATTTAAGCACTTCTTCACTTCCCTGCTTATAAACTCTCAACATTACTCTTATCCTGCTCTCTCTCTTGACTTTTCAATTTCAAACACTATTGCTTTTTCTCTACTGAAGATGAAAATTCATCACTCTTAATGACACTCCCTTCACCACAAACATTCACAAGTAAACAGAACACACTCTCACACACATACTCACAAAAGCACTTCCTTGCCTTATTTTCTTACTATGGTTATATCACAAAGTCATCACTACTTATATTACAATGACAGTGATAAATTCTGTAGTAAAATTGCATTTCTTGTTATACCATCATTTGTTATCCAGGATGACTAATTGCTTAAATATCTGAATCTGATTATTTGTTAATACGGGGCTTCCCTGGTGGCTCAGTAGTAAAGAATCTACCTGCCAATGCAGGAGATGCAGGCTCAATCCCTGAGCTGGGACAATCACCTGGGGAAATGGCAACCCACTCCAGTCTTCTTGCCTGGCAAACTCCATGGGCAGAGGAGCCTGGCAGGCTACAGCCCATGGGATCACAAAAGTGTTGGACATGACTTAGTGACTAAACAACAATTCTGATTTAGTACCCATCAAGTATTTATCTTACTGATTATTTTTAGCATCTCTCCATTTGTCTTTGCCTCCATAAGACTGGAATATTTTTTTTAACTTTTTTTTTCTTTTAAAATTTTTATTTTAACTTTAGTTTACTTTACATTACTGTATTGGTTTTGCCAAACATTGACATGAATTCACCACGAGTGCACAAACGTTCCCAAACATGAATCCCCTCCCACCTCCCACCCCATGCCATCCCTCTGGGTCCTCTCCTTGCACCAGTCCCAAGCATTTAACTTTTATTTTTTTCTGAAAATTTAGGAAGACATGGAGACAAACACATGTATTCAATTTGTTATGTTTAATCAGATATCTGCCATTATGTATTTGTATAAACTTTACGTTAAATTCATACATGTTATACACACATATATACATACATATGTTTGAGGATGGATTACCTTATGTAAAATATTTCAATGTTGAGTCAGTCTTAAGTCTTTATACCATTATCCATCACAGATCAGCAACAGCACTGTCCCTCCACCAATATAATTCCTCTCCTGAATTTTAGGGCTTCCCTTTCTTGGTCACCAGTGTATCCCCAGGGCTTGACTCAAAGTAGTTGGTGAAAACAGATGTCTGACTGACAAGGTAATGTACCATTAAGAAGTCTCCGGTCATTGGATTTTTTGGTTTCTATCTTTATAATTATTATTTTGTGATAATTTTTAATAGAACAGGATTGCTATAAACTAATTCCATAAGGCCCACAGGAAGTCAGACTTTCTCTTGATACTTCAAGTATTTATTTATTCATTTATTAATTTTTACTTTGCAATATTGTATTGGTATTGTCATACATTGACATGAATCTGCCATGGGTATACATGTGTTCTCCATTCTGAACCCCCCTCCCACCTCCTTCCTCACCCCATCCCTTTGGGTTATCCCAGTGCACCAGCCTTGGGCACCTTGTATCATACATTGGACCTGGACTGGTGATTCGTTTCACATATAATAATATACATGTTTCAAAGCTATTCTCCCATATTATCCTATGCTCACCCTCTCCCACAGAGTCCAAAAGACTGTTCTATACATCTGTGTCTCTTTTGCTGTCTCACATACAGGGTTATCATTACCATCTTTCTAAATTCCATATATATATATATATATATATATATATATATATATATGCGTACACACACACAAACACNTTAGTATACTGTATTGGTGTTTTTCTTTCTGGCTTACTTCACTCTGTATAATAGGCTCCAGTTTCATTCACCTCATTAGAACTGATTCAAATGTATTCTTTTTAATGGCTGAATAATATTCCATTGTGTATATGTACCACAGCTTTCTTATCCATTCCTCTGCTGATGGGCATCTAGGTTGCTTCCATGTCCTGGCTATTTATAAACAGTGCTGCAATTAATATTGGGGTTCACATGTCTCTTTCAATTCTGGTTTCCTCGGTGTGTATGCCCAGCAGTGGGATTGCTGGGTCATATGACAGTTCTATTACCAGTCTTTTAACAAATCTCCACACTGTTCTCCATAGTGACTGTACTAGTTTGCATTCCCACCAATAGTGTAAGAGGATTACCTTTTCTCAACATCCTCTCTAGCATTTATTGCTTGTAGACTTTTGGATAGCAGCCATTCTGACTGGTGTGAAATGGTACCTCATTGTGGTTTGGATTTGCATCTTTTCATATGTTTGTTAGCCATCTGTATGGAGATTTTCTTTGGAGAAATGTCTGTTTAGTTCTTTGGCCCACTTTTCCATTGGGTCATTTATTTTTCTGGAATTGAGCTACAGGAGTTTCTTGTATATTTTTGAGATTAATTCTTTGTCCATTGCTTCATTTGCTATTATTTTCTCCCATTCTGAAGGCTGTCTTTTCACCTTGCTTATAGTTTCCTTTGTTGTGCAGAAGCTTTTAATTTTAATTAAGTCCCATTTATTTTTTTAATTTAGTTTTAACTTATTATCATGCACCAAACACTGTGATCCACACTGTACTCTACCCTCAAGCCCAGAAGACTAAGGCTTTATATAGAGGTTGGGATTATCATATGCACACTATAAAATAACCAATGAGGACCTACTCTACATCACAGGGAACTGTACACAATATTTTATAGTAACTTATAAGGGAAAAGAATCTGAAAAAGAATGTATATATATGGATAGATAGATAGATAGATAAACTGAATCACTACTTTGCATACTGGAAACTAGCACAATATTAATCAACTATATTTCAATAAAAACAAGAAAAATTAAAATGTATTTTGGGGTTTGGTTGGTGGTTCTGATGGTAAAGAATCTTCTGTAGTGCAGGAGACTGCGGTTCATTCCCTTGTTTAGGAAGATCCCCTGGAGAAGGGAACAGTTACCCACGCCAGTATTCTTGCCTGGAGAAATGCATGGACAAAGGAGCTTGGCAAGGTACAGTCCATGGAGTCTCACAGAGTCAGACACAACTGTGGGACTAAGCACACAGCACAAAGCATATTTTTAAAAGCAAAACCAAAAATATCACTTTATATGAATTATGAAGTTTCCTTGCTTTCAGCAGAACAAGCACATGGTTAGTTTGAAACTCTGATTATATATAGACTCTGCTGCACTCTCTAGACTTCCTGGAATGTTACTTATCAAGTCCTGTTTGATATTTCATCCTATATATTTTGAGCCTATTTCTGACCACTGTGCTGACCACGCTGTTTATGTCTCATGACTTCAGCCAATTTAAGACTAGATTCCAGCTTGCCATCATCTACCACTGTGAACTCACCTGAACTGTTTTGCCAAGGCAAGACCTCACTTCCATCTTCTTCCTGCCTACCCAGTAAACAGTAACGTCCTGTAAATCTTCCCTATGTGAGTTCATGTGGTGCTTGCTCAGGACAGATAGAATTTCATCTAAAGTAACTGTAATCCTTTCCCACTGGGCTTTAGATTTGACATATCACTTCATTACTTTCATACCCCACTTTGTGTATTTTGCACACATGGCTCAAACAACTTTAGCCATCTCTAGTCAGATTTTGTTTACCTAAAACCTTGATTAGATTTCTGTGGATTGCAATGATAGACAGAGGACATCATTTTGACTTCCTACCAAAGCAATCACTTTCTTTTGTAAGAAATTTTAAACCTCTGCTGTGAAAAATCAAGTTTATATGATTTCAGCTCCTTTTATCTCCAATTTTTCCTGAAGAAACATTATCAGCTCTTAAGATATTCTAAAAGGCAATGTATGGTGATTTGTGTTTCATAAAGTAAATAGAATATGAAGGAAGCCTAAATATAATAGATTTCTGATTCTGCCTTTAATTGGTGGTGTGACCTTATTTAGGTTACTCTATATTCCATGAGCGTCTCCTTTCTCACTTGGAAAACAGATTTGGATAGTAACTATCCCTTAAGGATTCTTAAAGGATACATAGATTAATATATAAGAAGCACCTATAAAATATCCAGCACATAGCACACATTACAGAAGTATTTGTTGTCTCACTTTTGCAGGGACAGTAGGGGCTTTGTCTTTGGAATGAGAGCAATTTTATTAATAGCTATTTTTTTAATTGAATATATAAAGCATATCAATTACCAACAGAAGGAAACAACCAACCAACCTGTATAACATCAAAGTTACTTCAGCTACATTTCTGACAAATGAAGGGATTCCTAAGTGGCACAGTAGTAAAAAATCTGCCTGCAATGCAGGAGGCACAGATGTGGGTTCAATCCCTAGGTCAGGAAGATCCCCTCATAGAGGGCATGGCAGCCCATTCCAGTATTCTTACCTGGAGAATTCTATGGATAGAGGAGCCTGGTAGACTACAGTCCATATCGTTGCAAAGAGTCAGACATCACTGAAGTGACTGAGCACGTACGCAAACACTGACAAATGAACTACATAACTCTTCAAATATGGCACAGACATTTAATTTTTTACATCTCCCACTAAGTTATTGTACAGTTTGATTTTCTGGAAAATTCACTTATGTTAGATAAATGTGTTTCACCATAATTTCCCATCCATAATTGCTATCAATATTTAGAGACAGAAGGAGCAACATTCCCATTACCTCGCAATCATGAATGTCTCAAGCCCAACATGGTAGCTGTCTCTTGACACACAGGATCCCCAGTATCCTTAAGTTAGCTGGATTTGGTACCTCTCGTTGGCAACAAAAAAGTCTTGATCAATATAGAGATATTTATCCTTTAACCAGTATGCTTCACACATTTTTCCTGACCAACAAGAAAAGTTTTCAGTGTATCCTCTGATGCATATTTTACCATTTTAGTTCACAGGAAGTTGTGGTCAAAGGTCCTGTTGAAATGAAAATTAATCAGCTTCAGGACCTTGCTGGTGAAGCAGTGCTTGAGACTTCACTTTCCAAGGCAGGAGGTGCAGTTTCAGTCACTGGTTGGGGAGCTAAGGTCATACATGCCTCATGGCCAAAAGTAACCCCAGGACAGAAACAACAGAAGTAGTATTGTAACAAACTCAAGACTTAAAAAAAAAAAAAAAAAAAAAAGTCCATACTGAAAGAAAAAATCTTTAAAAAAGAAAACATCTGCCCTATTTTCAACCTCCTGTAATCAAGCCCAAGGAAGCCATCAATGAAGTGGTCAACCACAGACATAACTGTATTTAAAATTAAATTCTGAATCAGTAAACCTATGTGTCACTTGAAGTAGAGGAATATCTCAAGAAAAGTCGTCACATACTGTGATCATACAGGCAAAAATTCTTTTGGAGATTAAGAACAGACTAAGGGAAAATGAGGAATAATGGTCCTATGGGAAATTAGCCAAACCAGATCCTTTATTACTTCTAAGAGACCATCTCATTTTATGTCTCATTAGGTCAGCCCAAACTATGTTGCTGTGATTTAAACACAAAGAATATCAATACTTAAGGAGACTAAAGACTTTCATATTACCAGAACAGAATTCTTCAATTTAAAGATATCTGAACTCCATGCTTCTGAGAGCAAACATAATTGCTTTTGATTAACCCAGGGACTCCTGCACTGCTGATAACATTGTCGCCTTGTTGTTTTATATTATTGTTGCTCTTGACTTTTTTTTTTCTTTCTTAGATAAAGATGATTTAAAGGGCTGCAAAAGGCTTACAATGGAAAGTCAAGTCACATTTCAGTTTGGTTTATAATTATGTATTCAAAAACCATACTGTTCTAATTAAAATTGAGAAATAATAAGTCAAAAATGGTCAAACTCATCACTGTAACTATCATTTACTTCTTTTATTGTCTGAACTGGTTCATTAAAACTTGGTCACCTCAGGGCATATGAATAAACACTAAGGATTTTTTTTTTTCAGTGTATATATTCATGTTTTATAAGATCATAGCTCTGGCTCCATCTCAACATATTTGAACATTATCTGTTTAGCAACTCGCAAATGCTGTATGGCAATTCAATAGGCATTTGAGTTTTCCTATTTAAGAGTTTTTGCCTTTAAAGCTTTAACCATCATTATTTTGAACGCATTTAACTATGGAAACAATAAGTTTACTCTTTCATAGTGACCTAGTTCAAGGGATGTAAGTTTCTGAACTACCGCAAGATTCTTCAAAACAGATTTAATATTTTTTGCTGTGTTTCAGCTAAAGGCTCAATATAACACCAAGCACCTTATCTTGATTCAAATTGAACGCCTCTGCTCCATGCTTAGGTAAGCTGTAACAAATATTGCTTTCTATTTCTATGTTTAACCTGCTATTTCTATTATATTTAATTCATCTTTCTTCAGTAAAAATTGTTCCCCAGGAGTGAGTGAATTACAAGATCCCAAAGAGAAAAAATCATTGCTAGCTTGGAAACTATGTAGTCATAGAAAAGATATATTATGTTCATCAAATCATTGTTTAGAGCACATTTATACATTGTTATAAAGTGTAGGTATCATAAGCATAATAAAAAAGTAAGATGGAAAGATTAAGAAGGCTTCATGGAAGTAGCACAAAATATGATTTTGGCTTAAGGACTCTATTTAAGAAATATATTTCTTAGGTTGTATTTTTCACTGGAATTTNCTTGGAAACTATGTAGTCATAGAAAAGATATATTATGTTCATCAAATCATTGTTTAGAGCACATTTATACATTGTTATAAAGTGTAGGTATCATAAGCATAATAAAAAAGTAAGATGGAAAGATTAAGAAGGCTTCATGGAAGTAGCACAAAATATGATTTTGGCTTAAGGACTCTATTTAAGAAATATACTTCTTAGATTGTATTTTTCACTGGAATTTTGTAGAAATTATCTTTTTCATCCTTTTTTATACTATTTGTCTTTTGGATATTTATGACTGTATTATTATATGTTATGACATGTCACATGACCATGTTACTGTTAATCCTCCTGAAAAGGTTGCTGAAATACCAATGACTATTATTATATAAGACTAAAGTGCATAATATTTATTTTTTCTAATATTATTAATAAATAATAATATTTATTTTTTAGGACTCCTGTATCCCTCCTTAAGCAATTTTTTTTCCTATATAATAACTACCATTGATTTCTACGCTGGATATTATATTGTTGTTGTTCAGTTGCTCAGTCATTTCCTACTCTTTAAGACCCTATAGACTGCCAAGTTCCCTGTTCTTCACTATCTTTCAGAGTTTGCTCAAACTCATGTCCATTGAATCAGTGATGCTATCCAACCATCTCATTATTAGATGGACAAAATCACTTTCTGGGTTAGCGATGAGCATAGATCATTTGATCAATTAGTATTTTCAAAATGGTATTGGTACTTTTATATCTCTAATATTTTTTGAAAAGATAACAACTGAAATTTGTAGCACAGAACCTAGATATATTTTTAAAAGTTTAAAATTAGGTTGTAAAAGTAACATCTATATCAATGTTAATAAAAATGTAAATTTTTTATTAACATGCTCAGGTGGACCTCTGAGTTGAGAAGTCTTAATTCTTAATAAAGATGTGCGCACACACACACACACACTATACACTTACATTTAAACTTTGTAGAACTTACCTGATAGCTAATATCAAAATAAGCATAGAGAAACTTCATATTTATAGCTAGTTCCAGAAGCACTGAGGTAATCAGCTTCACTTTTTTTCACTCAGTTTGTATGAACAGTAAACTTAATAAAACATATTAGTGTTGGTGGGATACAAGAAAGAATATGTTCTTGAATATATTAGGAAAATAGTATTCTAAAATATTTTCATATGCAAAATACTATTTTCAAGTAGCACCTCTACTGTATTGAGTAAAGCTTTCTAGGAAAATTCTCATATTACCTTCCTCATAAAATCCTCTCTGCCTTTGTTGTTGTTTCATCACTAAATCATGTCTGAATCTGTGACCCCATGGACTTCAGCATTCCAGGCTTCCCTGTCCTTCACTATCTCCTAGACTTTGCTCAAACTCCTGTCCATGAGTCAGTGTTGCCATCCAACTGTCTCATCCTCTGCTGCCCACTTCTCCTCCTGCCTTCAATCTTTCTGAACATCATGGTCTTTTCCATTGAGTTGGCACTTCACATCAAGGGGCCAAATTTATTGGAGTTTCAGCTTCATTCCTTCCAATGAATATTCAGGGTTCATTTCCTTTAGGATTGACTGGTTTGATATCTCTGCTGTCCGAGGGATTCTTTGCCTTTAGGCAGATTCAGAATGAGATCTCATAAGGATGGCTTGAAGGATACAATGTAACTAAAACAAGTTTTTATTGCTGGAAAATCCAGTCCATGTCCTTCCGGTAACACAATGAAAATGCGGTATATATGGAAGTTAAGGAGGAGGTGGTTGATATAGGCAGTGATCAAAGTGAATGAGTTCAGATCGGCCTGGAACTCCTAGGTCACTCTGCAAAAGGAACCCTGTCCCTTTCTCCAGAAATGTTTTTGCCGGGCATCCATGCTGTGTGAACTGCTGAGGAACTTCACCATTTACACATTTTGTACACACCCTTCTCTTTAATGATTATTAATGTTTATTCATGATTAACTAATAAAATTAAAAGACACTTGCTACTTGGAAGAAAAGTTATGACCAACCTAGAGAGGATATTAAAAAGCAAAGACATTGCTTTGGCAACAAAGGTCTGTCTAGTCAAAGCTATAGTTTTTCCAGTAGTCATGTATGAATGTGAGAGTGCGACTATAAAGAAAGCTGAGTGCTGAAGAACTGATGCTTTTGAAGTCTGCTGTTGGAGAAGACTCTTGAGAGTCCCTTGGACTTCAAGGAGATCCAACCAGTCCATCTTAAAGGAGATCAGTCCTGAATATTCATTGGAAGGACTGATGCTGAAGCTGAAACTCCATACTTTGGCCACCTGATGTGACGAATTGACTCATTGGAAAAGACCCTGATGCTGGGAGGGATTGGGGGCAGGAGCAGAAGGGGACGACAGAGGATGAGATGGCTGGATGGCATCACTGACTCGATGAACATGAGTTTGAGTAAGCTCTGGGAGTTGGTGATGAACAGCGAGGCCTGGTGTGCTGTAGTACATGGGGTTACAAAGAGTCGGACATGACTGAGTGACTGAACTGAACTGAATGTTTATTCAACTCTTCAAAACAGTCTAGAAACACTATTTGAATATTTGGAGATAACTGATTTACAGCTGGTCTCTTTTTCTCTGGGGTATCTATATGACTGATTTTTAAATCCTGCACAAAAAAGAGCATTGGGATATATGCGCTGTTTCGTGTTTGTAATCTACCTAGCGACCACCAGATTTGGTTGCTTTACTTATAGTTTACAGCTGTCCTAAGCAATTCAAAGAGCCCAGCTTCATCACCAAAAGGACTACTGAGAACTTTCTCCAAGGAGCACTCCCAAAGCTAAGATTCCCTGCTTTGACCTTGGAGCTTCAAGCCACAGACAGGTGAAAACTCAGGGAACTGACAGCAAAAACATGTCTAACCTCCTCAGTGTGCCTACAAAATCTTTCTCTCTCTGCACCATGTCCTCTGCTTACATGTGCACACAGTGTAGAGATTCTGGTGAGTCTCCCTCAAGAGAACATATTCTGTGCTATTTGGATTTTGATGTATCTTTTAATGTTAATCTGAGAACTATTGTTTAGGTCCCATTTAAGTTCCTGAATCATTAGTGCCTTTCAAACAATGTATCTCACCTAGTGTGAAAACAGTTTTTCCCAAATTTGACATTGATTTTTCTTTAAGCAACCTTACCGAGAATGTTCTGTTTAACACAGGCAAGTATAACACAGAGAGTAATGTGCCATGTGACTGAGCTGAATTTGGTGCATCCTTCCTATCACGCTGTGTCCCTGCCAGGCAATATGAGGAAACAGCACAGGGGGATTGAGTCCAAGCTCATGATTCAGCATCAGTTCAGTTCAGTTCAGTTGCTCAGTCGCATCCGAGTCTTTGCGACCCCATGAATCACAGCACACCAGGCCTCCATGTCCATCACCAACTCCTGGAGTTCACTCAAACTCATGTCCATCCAGTCAGTGATGCCATCCAACCATCTCATCCCCTTCTCCTCCTGCCCCTAATCCCTCCCAGCATCAGGGTTTTTGCAGTGAGTCAAATCTTCTCATGAGGTGGCCAAAGTATTGGAGTTTCAGCTTCAGCATCAGTCCCCTCAATGAGCAACCAGGACTGATTTCCTTTAAGATGGACTGGTTGGATCTCCTTGCTGTCCAAGGGACTCTCAAGAGTCTTCTCCAAAACCATAGTCCAAAAGCATCAGTTTTTTGGTACTCAGGTTTTTCATAGTCCAACTCTCACATCCATACATGACCACCGGAAAAACCATAGCCTTGATTAGATAGGCTTTTGTTGGCAAAGTGATATCTCTGCTTTTCAAGTTGCTATCTATGTTGGTCATAACTTTCCTTCCAAGGAGTAAGTGTCTTTTAATTTCATGGCTGCAATCACCATCTGAAGTGATTTTGGAGCCCCAAAAGTAAAGTCTGACACTGTATCCACTGTTTCCCCATCTATTTCCCATGAAGTGATGGGACCAGATGCCATGATCTTCGTTTTCTGAAAGTTGAGCTTTAAGCCAACTTTTTCACTCTCCTCTTTCACTTTCATCAAGAGGCTTTTTAGCTCCTCTTCACTTTCTGCCATAAGGGTGGTGTCATCTGCATGTCTGAGTTTATTGATATTTCTCCCGGCAATCTTGATTCCAGCTTGTGCTTCTTCCAGCCCAGCATTTCTCATGATGTACTCTGCATATAAGTTCAATAAGCAGGGTGACAATATACATCCTTGACATACTCTTTTTCCTATTTGGAACCAGTCTGTTGTTCCATGTCCAGTTCTAACTGTTGCTTCCTGACCTGCATATAGGTTTCTGAAGAGGCAGGTCAGGTGGTCTGGTATGCCCATCTCTTTCAGAATTTTCCACAGTTTATTGTGATCCACACAGTCCAAGGCTTTGGCATAGTCAATAAAGCAGAAATACCTGTTTTTCTGGAACTATCTTGCTTTTTTGATGATCCAGCGGATGTTGACAATTTGAGCATAGGAGATATATAATCTCAGTCTTAACATTTCTTTCTGTGAGCGCTCAGGCCTGTCTGGTTCTTTGTGATTCCATGGACTGTAGCCTAGCATCCATCTGTTCAAGGGATCCTGAAGGAAAGCATACTGACATGGGTTGCCATTTACTCAGTCTAGTAATGAAAAAAAGGTAAGACAAATCCTAATTGAAGATATTCTATAAAATGATACTTGAGAAGTCCTTTTCAAACTGACAAGGTCTCAGAAAATTCTGAGAAACTGTTGCAGACAAGAGGAGCTTTGTATTCCTAATACAAGACTACTAAATGCAATGTTCTTTTTTACTTTTCATCTTCTTCATAGGCTTCTCAAGCCGAGAATACTTAAGGGGTTTGCCATTCCCTTCCCCAGTGGACCACATTTTGTCAGAACTCTCCACCATGACTTGTCCATCTCGGGTACCCCTACATGTCATGGGTCATGGTTTCACTGAGTCAGACAAGGATGTGATCCACGTGATCAGTTTGGCTGATTTTCTGTAACTGTGGTTTCCATTCTATCTGCCCTCTGATGGATAAGAAGAAGAGGTTTGTGAAAGCTTCCTGATGGGAGGGACTGGTTGTGGCAGAATCTGGGTCCTGCTCTGGTGGGCAGGGCCATACTCAGCAAATATTTAATTCAATTTTCTGTTTATGGGTGGGGCTGCATTCCCTCCCTGTAGTTTGGCCTGAGGCCAATCTATGGCAGGGATAATGGAAGAAATGGTGACCTTCCTAAAAAAGATGTATGTCGAGATTGTTGTATTCAGTGGCCCTGACCCCATGGCAGGCCACTTTCAACTCACAACTCTGCTGGTGACTCCTGGACACTCACAGGCAAGTCTGGCTCAGTCTCTTGTGGTGTCACTGCTCCTTTCTTCTGGAGCACACAAGGTTTTGTTTTTGCCTTCCAAGAGTCTTTTTCCCCAGTCCCATGAAATTCCGTGATTAAATCCCACTAGCATTCAAAGTCAAGTTCCATGGAGGTTCTCAGTCCCTTTCCTGGATCCCCAATTGGGAAATCTGTTGTGGGCCCTAGAACTTTTGCAACAGTGCGAGCACTTCTTTGGTATAATTATCCTCCAGTGTGTGGATTGTTTTCTTGGTGGCTCTATGGTGGGGCTCACTCCACGCCTCCCAGGTCTGCTGCAGCCAGAGCTCCTGTCACCACAGCAGGCCACTGCTGACCCATGCCTCTGCAGGAGACATTCAAACACTCAAAGGCAGGCCTGGCTCAAACTTTTGTGGAGGCCCCTAGATCACGGTGCATAAAAGGTTTTGTTTGAGCCCTCTGAGCATCACTGGTGGGTATGGGGTTTGACTCTAAATGTGATTTCACCCCTCCTAACATCTTGTTGGGGTTTCTCCTTTGCCTTTGAATGTGGGATATATAGATAGATAGAAATAGATATAAAGATAAAGAATCTTTTTTAAAGATATTATATATACATGTATACATATATATATTTGGTAGGATCCAACATTCTCCTGTTGATGGTTATTCAGCAGTTAGTTGCGTTTTTGGAGTTCTCATAGGAGAAAATGAGTGCAGGTCCTTCTACTTCGCCATCTTGTGGAATCACTTATTCCCAGTATGAAAAGGCAAAAAGATATGACACCAAAAAATGAACTTCCCAGGTTGATAGGTGCCCTATATGCCACCGGAGAAGAGCGGAAAAATAGCTCCCGAAAGACTGAAGAGGCTGAACCAAACTAAATGCCCAGTTGTGGATGTGTCTGGTGATGGAAGTAAAGTCCAATGCTGTAAAGAACAATACTGCATAGGAACCTGGAATGCTAGGCCCATGAACAATGTAAATTGGAAGTGGTCAAACAGGAGATTCGGACATGACTGAGTGACTGAACTGAACTGAAACAGGAGTAAACACCAAAATTTCAAAAATCAGTGAATTAAATGGACCAGAATGAGTGAATTTAATTCAGATGACCATTATAACTACTACAGTGGGCAAGAAACCCTTAGAAGAAATGGAGTAGCCATCATAGTCAAAAAAAGAGTCTGATATGTAGTACTTGGGCTCAATCTCAAAAACAACAGAATGATCTCTGTTCATTTCAGAGGCAAATCATTTAATATCACAGTAATACAAGACTATACCTCAACTACTAATGCCAAAGAAGCTGAGGTTGCACAGTTCTATCAACACCTACAAGACATTCTAGAACTAACACCAAAAAAAGATGTCCATTTCATCACAGGGGAGTGGAATGCAAAAGTAGGAAGTCAAGAGATACCTGGAGTAACAGGGAAGTTTGGCATCAGAATACAAAATGAAGCAGGGCAAAGGCTTACAGAATTTTGCCAACTGAACACACTGGTCATAGCAAACACCCTCTTCCAACAACACAAGAGATGATTCTACACATGGACATCATCAAATGGTAAATACTGAAATCAGATTGATTATGTTCTATGCACCCAAAAAAGGAGAAGTTCTATACAGTCAGGGGAAAAAAAAGACCAGGAGCTGACTATGGTTCAGATCATGAAATTCTGATTGCAAAATTCAGACCTAAATGATGTAGGGAAATCTACTATATCATTCAGGTATGACCTAAATCAAATCTCTCATAATTATACAGTGGAGGTGACAAATAGATTCAAGGGACTAGATCTGACAGAGTGAAGAACTATGGATAGAGGTTCATAACATTGGAGAAGAGGGGGTGACCAAAACCATCCCCAAGAAAAAGAAATGAAAAATGGCAAAATGATTGCCTTGGCAGGCCTTACAAATAGTTGAGATAAGAACCCAAAGGTAAAGAAGAAAATGAAAGGTAAAGCTTTTTGAAAGCAAAGTTCCAAAGAATAGCATGGAGAGATAAGACAACCTTCCTAAGTGATCAATGTAAAGAAATAAAGGATAACAATAGAATGGGAAAAACTAAAGATGTCTTCAAGAAAATTAGAGATACCAAGGGAACATCTCATGCAAAGAGAGCACAACAAAGGAACTGCATGAACCTAAAAGAAATAGAGAATATTAAGAAGAGATGGCAAGAATACACAGAAGAACTATACAGAAAGATCTTAATGACCCAGATAATCTCGATGGTGTGATCACTCACCTAAAGTCAGATATCCTGGAATGTGAAGTCAAGTGCACCTTAGGAAGAATCAACAAAAACAAAGCTAGTGGAGGTGATGTAATTGCGCTGAGCTATTTCAAATCCTAAAAAATTATGCTGTTAAAATGCTGCATATAATATGACAGCAAATTTGGAAAACCCAGCAGTGGCCACAGGACTGGCAAAGGTCAGTTTGCATCCCAGTCCCAAATAAAAGCAATGCCAAAGAATGTTCAAACTACTGCAAAATTGTACTCATTTCATAGGCTAGCAACGTAATGATCAAAATTCTGCAAGCGAGGCTTCAACAGTACGTGAACTGAGAACATTCAGATGTTCAAGTTGGATTTAGAAAAGGCAGAGCAACCAGAGATCAAATAGCCAACATCCACTGGATCATAGAAAAAGTAAGAGAGTTCCAGATAAACATCTACTTCTGCTTTATCATCTTCACTAAAGCCTTTGACTATGTGAATCAGACTATGTGAATCACAACAAACTGGAAAATTCTTAAAGAGATGTGAATACCAGACCACCTTACTTGCCTCCTGAGAAATCTGTGTGCAGGTGAAGAAGTGACATTATAATCAGACATCGAACAACAAACTGGTTTCATGTTGGGAAAGGAGTACTTCAAGGCTGTGTATTGTCACCTTGCTTATTTAACTTATGTGAGAGTACATCATGCAAAATGCAAGGCTGGATGAAGCACACTCTGGAATCAAGACTGCAAGGGAAAATATCAATAACCTCAGATGTGCAGATGACA
>SJYQ01002385.1:1107086-1155736 GCA_006410935.1 Redunca redunca | reverse complement strand
GAGTCTTTTAAAAAATGTATTGCCATAAAAGAACTTAGAGATTTTCTTATTAGTTGCTCTAGATCGAGCAATCGGTACTGATCCTGGCACACATTAGAATTATCCAGAAAGCTTCTACAGATGACTGATGCTTGGTTCTAGTTGAATCAGAATCTGTAGCTGGGGCACTCAGCCATCTTAATTTTTAAAGAGTGTGTCTAAAGTGCAATTGCTTTATAATCTTAAAAACATGGCTGTGTGAAATGACTCCAGACTAGGAACAAAGTTCTCCATGTTCTAGAGAGGTGCGTTCTGGATTGTGGGTTATCACAAATCGGTAGGTTATGAAATCAGTTTAGTGGGTCCTTTGTTGTTCAGTTGCTAAGTTGTGTCTAACTCATTGCCACCCAATGGACTGCAGCATGTCAGCACTCATCATCTCCCAGAGTTTGCTCAAACTTATATCCATTGAGTCAGTGATGCCATCCAGCCATCTCATCCTCTGTCGTCCCCTTCTCCTCCTGCACTCAAACTTTCCCAGCATCAGGGTCTTTTCCAGTGAGTCAGCTCTTCAAATCAGGTGGCCAAAGTTTTGGAGCTTCAGCATCAGTCCTTCCAGTGAATATTCAGGGTTGATTTCCTTTGGGATTGACAGGCTTTATCTCCTTGCTGTACAAGGGACTCTCAAGAGTCTTCTCCAGCACGACAGTTTGAAAGCATCGATTCTTTGGCATTCAGCCTTCATTATGGTCCAACTCTCACATCTATATTTGACTACTGGAAAAACCATAGTTTGACTATACAGACCTTTGATGGCAAAATAAAGCCTCTTATTTTTAATACACTGTCTAGGTTTGTCACAGCATTTCTTCCAAGGAACAAGCATCTTTTAATTTTGTGGCTGTAGTCACTGTACACAGTGATTTTAGAATCCAAGAAAATATGTTTGGGAACGCATGTTCACCCGTGGTGGATTCATGTCAATGTATGGCAAAACCAATACAGTATTGTAAAGCAAAATAAAGTTAAAATAAAAATTAAAAAAAAAAAAGAATCCAAGAAAATAAAGTCTGTCACTGTTTCCATTTTTTCCCCATCTATTTGCCATGAACTGATGGGACCAGATGATGCCATGATCTTAGTTTTTTTAATATTGAGATCTAACTTTTTCACTCTCCTCTTTCACCTTCATCAAAAGGCTTTTTGGTTCCTCCTTGCTTTCTGCCATTAGGGTGGTATCATCTGCGCATCTAAGGTTGTTATATATCTCCTGGCAATCTTGATTCCAGCTTGTGCTTCATCCATCATGGCATTTCACATGATTTACTTTGCATATAAGTTAAATAAGCAGGGTGACAATATATGGCCTTGATGTACTCCATTCCCAATTTTGAACCAGTCTGTTGTTTCATGTCTGGTTCTAGCTGTTGCTTCCTGACCTGCATACTAGTTTCTCAAGAGGCAGGTCAGGTGGTCTGGTATTCCCATCTCCTTAAGAATTTTCCACAGTTTGTTGTGACACAGACAGTCAAAGGCTTTGGCGTGGTCAATAAAGCAGAGGTAGATGTATTTCTGGAATTCTCTTGCTTTTTCTATGATCCAGTGGATGTTGGCAATTTGATCTCTAGTTTCTCTGCCTTTTCTAAATCCAGCTTGAACATCTGGAAGTCCATAGTTTATGTACCGTTGAAGCCTGGCTTGGAGAATTTTGAGCAGTATTTTGCTGGTGTGTGAGATGAGTGCAATTGTGTGGTAGTTTGAACATTCTTTGCATTGCCTTTCTTTGGAATTGGAATTAAAACTGACCTTTTTCCCTCCCTGTGGCCACTGCTGAGTTTTCCAAATTTGCTGGCATATTGAGTGTAGCACTTTCACAGCATCATCTTTTAGGATTTGAAATAGCTCTACTGGAATTCCATCACCTCCACTAGTTTTGTTTGTAGTGATGCTTCCTAAGCCCCACTTGACTTCACACTCCAGGATATCTGACCCTATGTGAGTGATCACACCATTGTGGTTATCTGGGTCATTAAGAGCTTTTTCTGTATAATTCTTCTGTGTATTCTTACCACCTTTTCTTAATCTCTTCTGCTTCTGTTAGGTCCTCAGTGGGTCATAACCAGCATTAAAATGAAATCAAATAAAGAAAGAAGCCTGCTTGTGATTAGTGAGATGGTAGGGGGTGAAATGTTTGTTTTAGATCTGTCTAGGTCATGATCTTGGAGAAGGCAATGGCAACCCACTCCAGTACTCTTGCCTGGAAAATCCCATGGGCAGAGGAGCCTGGTAGGCTGCAGTCCATGGGGTCGCCAAGAGTCGGGCATGACTGAGTGACTTCACTTTCACTTTTCACTTTTGTGCATTGGAGAGGGAAATGGCAACCCACTCCAGTGTTCTTGCCTGGAGAATCCCAGGGATGGGGGAGCCTAGTGGGCTGCATTCTATAGGGCCGCGCAGAGTCGGACACGACTGAAGCGACTTAGCAGCAGCAGCAGCAGGTCATGATCTAAGAAGACCAATATTCTAGAGTCTAGGAAGAGAAGCTTTGTTGCCCTATGCCTCCACAGAATTGTTCTAATTCAAAGAACAAATGGTAGGATTCAGACTCTTAGAGGAAGGGGTGTCTCCACTGGAGATGATGAGTTTTGGGCTTTTTAAATTGCTTTGTTGATTCCACAGGATGTTGTGGCTGTGAGCTGGGAAGCCTGCCATGATATTATTTTGAAAAGTGCTGTGCTTGTCAAGCAGTGTTCCTCCCAGATGGTTCCCATAGTTAGTTCAATATAAGCATTTCCTCTTGAAACATTACGAATGTCAAGGGGAGTCATGACTAACATCTCAAGGTGAATTAACGAGACATTCAAATGAGGAAGAGGATGGTTATTTACAAATCTGGATGGAACCTTACGGCATGAGTTTCACTCTAAGAACACTGAGCTGGCTAAGACAGAGTCATGATAGTCCTTCCGACCCATGGTGTTATGGGGTGGGCACAGGCTGTCACTGACCATGTCTAGAATCAGCCAAATGGTAGGATTCATACTCTGAGAGGAAGGGGTGTCTCCACTGGAGGTGATGAGTAACAGAATAGAGTACTATCAAGTTGCTATTTGAGAACAAACCCAGAAATTACCTGGAAAATGTAGGAATAGTGATGAGAGCCTCTAATTTTTGGATGATATCTTTTTCCCTGTCCACTAATGTCTTTTCTTCTTTCTTATTTTTCTTTTGCTTTTCTTAATGGGATCTTAATTTTCTGACCAAAGATCAAACCCAGGCCGCTGCAGTGGAATTATGGAGTCCTAACCACTGGACTGCCAAGGAATTGTCTGTTTTCTTTTAAATGAGTGCTTCTGGGTTATATTACATCCTTGCCTGCTAATGGACACCATATTTGCAGGATGATAGCAGTTAGAGATCTATACCCTTTGTCTATTTGAAAGGAAGTGGGAGGCTACAGTTTTATTAGATGTATACCTGAAATATCTGAATGTCTGAGATGTCCACATTTTATTTCAATATTTTGACACAACATTTAAGGAAACTATTTCTTTTCTTCTGCCTCTGTATTGAGGAGGAAGGGTTAATATAATATACTTTGTCCTTCAAAGAAAGCTGTCTAATGGTTTGATTCACAAGCTTCAGTATTTTGATTTATTAAAGAATTGCTCAAAACCAGTGACTAGTAGTGTTTGCCTTTCTTTCTTAAGAAAAGAAGATTTGCTATGGTCCTCCAATCAATGGAGTAATTAAAGCTAATTTCTCCATGGACCTTGGAAAAAGTGGCCACAAATAATGGATTTGTCTGTCAAAAAATGTTTAAAGCAAACATCAGTTACCGATCAGCTACAAATCCATTTCAGGTAAAACCAGACCAGCCACGGGCAATTTTTCTCATTAAAGTAGTGTTTAAACTGTTGTTTCCAGCTGACATAAGAGACATATCAAACAAACAACACCTGCAAGGAGAATTGTTGAAGTATTGATTTTTCACCATTCAAAAAGTTTACTATGCAGATGAAAAATAACTTGCTGTCACCGTGACATTTTCCTAAAGTCCTGCTGGTAGTCAAAGGCACTGTTTTTCCTTAAATACTCAAACTTTAATTCTTGGAAGAGGTTAGCATCTAAACCAAATCTAAAGTTGGCAAATTAGAGGTCACATCAGAAAAATAAATAGAGTTAGATTTGAATGAATTTTTCATCTTGTCTCTACCTCCCTCCTTAACCTTCTCTCCCTTCCCAACATGATCATTCTTTCCTGTGTTCACGTTAATTCTACTAACAACTATGAGTGGATATTTTGACACAACAATATTTTGTTCTCAGTAAATTTTACAATTCTATCACTAAGTCAGACTGTTCAGTTGAAAATTAGGCAATATTTTATAACAAAGAAGGATGGCTGATGTCATGGGGACCTGGGTTCATTCTTTTTGATACTCACTGAGAGCTCCTCCAAAAACATCATTTAATCTCTCCAGGTGAGTTTCCATGTTGATAAAGGTCAAGAGTTGTTGTAGTTGACCTCTAATGTGCACTGCACTCTTAAAAATCTCCTTGTTTGCCCATGGTCGCTTTTAAAATTCTCACTGAATGAATCTGAGTAATTGTTGCCTTTCTCACTCTGAGAAAGAATCTTTGCTAAGCATTCAGTGAGCATAAACTCTTTCTAAGCAGGGGCGTTCTTACGTTGTCTGGGACCAACAGCCATTCCTTGCTGCTAGTTCTCTTCTCTGGAATAAAGCAAAATAAACTCAGCCAGGGCTAGGCACATAATTTTGGTCCAACCCATTGAATGTTCTGTAGAGGAGTTTTGAATATTGAGTGAGGCTGCAACTGCAGGAACACAGGGGCAGGTGCTGGGCATCCAGCATGACGGATAGGGTCAGTGAGGACCAGCTCTCTCCTGGGTGTAACTTCCACCGGGCTTCTGGCTACCCCATCCCAGAGCTCCCTCCAATCTTTTCTGAACCCGATCCTCCCATGTCCTGTGGATTTTGTGAGCAAATTTTCATTCTGATTAACATAGTCCTGGTTAGGTACAATTCAGTTCAGTTCAGTTGCTCAGTTGTGTCTGATTCTTTGCGACTGTATGGACTGCAACATGCCAGGCTTCCCTGTCCATCACTAACTACCAGAGTTTGCTGAAACTCATGTCCATCGAGTCGGTGATGCCATCCAATGATCTCATCCTCTGTTGCCCCCTTCTCTTGCCTTCAGTCTTTCCCAGCATCACAGTCTTAGTTCTTCACATCAGGTGGCCAAATTATTAAAGCTTCAATTTCAGCATCAGTCTTTCCAATGAATATTCAGGACTCATTTCCTTTAAGATAACTGGTTTGATCTCCTTGCAGTCCAAGAGACTTTGAAGACTCTTCTCCAACACCACAGTTCAAAAGCATCAGTGCTTCAGTGCTCAGCTTTCTTTATGGTCCAACTTTCATATCCATACATAACTACTGGAAAAACCATAGCTTTAACTACATGGACCTTTGTCAGCAAAGTAATGTCTCTGCTTTTTAATATACTTTTAATATACTTTTTTATATATAGATTTGTCATAGCTTTTCTTCCAAGGAACAAGCATCTTTTAATTTCATGGCTGCAGTCACCATCTGCAGTAATTTTGGAGCCCCCCAAAATAAAGTCTGTCACTGTTTCCATTGTTTCCCATCTATTCGCCATGAAGTGATAGGACTGGATGCCATGATCTTAGGTTTTTGAATGTTGAGTTTTAAGCCAACTTTTTCACTCTCCTCTTTCACTTTCCTCAAGAGGCTGTTTAGTTCCTCTTCACTTTCTGCCATAAGGGTGGTGTCATCTGCATATCTGAAGTTATTGATATTTCTCCCAACAGTCTTGATTCCAGCTTGTGTTTCATCCAGCCTGGCATTTCGCATGAGGTACTCTGCACGTAAGTTAAATAAGCAAGGTGACTGTATATAGCCTTGACGTACTCTTTTCTCAATTTTGATGTACTCTTTTCCCAGTTCATTGTCCTATGTCTGGTTCTGACTGTTGCTTCCTGACCTGCATAGAGATTTCTCAGGAGGCAGGTAAGGTGGCCTGGTATTCCCATCTCTTTAAGAATTTTCCACAGTTTGTTGTGATCCAAATCAGAGCTTTTAAAAATAGGTCTAGAAGCTGGAAATCAAGATACTTGAATGACTTTCCATGAAGTTTCTCCTCATATTTGTAGGCAAATATCATTCTACAGGGGACTTCCCTGGTGGCTCAGATGGTAAAGCGTCTGCCTACAATGCGGGAGACCCAGGTTCAAACCCATACATTCTCTGCCTCCCCCACCAAATCTGAACACTATTCCTTTGACATTTCTGGTCCTTTGACCATCTTGTAATTCTATAGTTGTACTCACATACAATGGTTCTCTTATTACTGTTGACACCATTCTCTTGTGTAGACTAAGGTTGAATTGGTTTTTGACACAACATTGTACTTTTGGTTGAGTTTATTGTCAACTAAAACTCCAAAGCTTGCTTCCATCTGTCCCCATAAACATATATACACTTAATTGAATTTTCAAACTCAATAGTTTTAAATTTCATCAATCTTGCCTATCCAGATCTTAGTGAGTTCAAATTTTATAGTATTGCTTATCCTCTTAAGAAACTCATTTGTGTCATCTGAAAATTTGACAATCCTGTATTTGCCATTCAGCTAGGTTGTTTGTGGGCTTCCCTGGTGGCTCAGATGGTAAAGAATCTGCCTTCAATGCAGGAGACCCGGGTTCATCCGATCCCTGGGTTGGGACGATCCCATGGAGAAGGGAATGGGCTAACCACTCCAGTATTCTTGCCTGGAGATATCTATGGACAAAGAGCCTGCTGGGCTGCACTCCACAGGGTAATAAGAGTTAGACATGACTGAGTGACTAATACTACAAGCTACTAAGTTGCTTGTAAGGAGGATAGAGGCGTGGACCGAGCTCTGGATGAAGCCTAGAAAGCTGTTTTTGGAAGAAAATAGAATACCAATTTTTGCAAGATGCAGTTGAAAATAGAACACGATGCTCAAATACATGTGGAAAATGCTACATACTAAAACACTCTTTGAGATTTAAAATACATATTGATAATTAAAAACTCTTAAGAAACTTCCTTCTAGATGGCATTTCCAAAGCCATGTCCCACTAGATATTTCTTGATAAAATATGTTTAAAAATGCTGGTATAATAAATATTTATTCACTTTGGGACTTTCAGAATCATATTTATGGTACTATTATAATGTGAATCTGTAGAATATTCAGTTTTTCTACAGTTTACTGGGCCAGAGACTTTTTCTTTATGGAGCATCTTTCACAGTACAGTAAATTTGATAAAACCATGTCAGAGAATATTTTGGGGCTATGGTTGTTATATTGGCTCCATATTTGCCTAACTTTCTAACCTCCAATTTTGTGAATTGATCTAATGAATGACATGCCTCCACCCATGCCATAAGGAAACACTAAAATCACTTTTTGAAAGAACCCATTTTAAAAATCAACTCGAGTCAAAGGCAACGATATTATTATTCATATACAATAAAATGTGATCCTTTTAAGGGTACATTCTTAGAGTTTTGACGGAGGTACACATCTGTGTAAGCACAACTACAATTAAGATGTAGAACACTTCCATCACCGCAAAATTGCCCCTCCTGCCTTTTGCTAGTCGGTCTGCTATGATCCACAGCCCAGGCAACCACTAATCTGCTCTTTACTGCTATAGATTAGATTTTCTTTTTTCTAGAATTTCATGCAAGTTGCATCATACAGCATGTGTTTTTGTGCCTGGCTTATTTTACGTAGCATGTTTTTCAGAGTCATCCATGTTATTGGATGTAGTTCATTTTATTGCCGAGTAGTATTCCACTCTGTACGAACAACACAACTTGTTTGCCCACCCATCCGTGATGGGGAGTAAGACTGTCCTTGTTGCAGTTGTGCGTGCGTGTTCAGTCGTGTTTGACTCTTTCTGACTCTGTGGAGTGTAGACCACCAAGCTCCTCCGTCCGTGGAATTTTTCAGGCAGAAATACTGGAGTGGGTTGCCATTTCCTTCTCCAAAGACTGTTCCTACTTATTTACTATTTGAAATAAAACTCTTATGAACATTTTATGCAAGTTTGTGTGTACCCCAGCAGTGTGTGAGGTCATTTTTCCACATTCTTACCGACACTTGGTATGGTTACTCTTTTTCATCTTAGCCATTACAGTGGGTGAAAAGGGGTATCTCACTGTGGTTTTAATTTGTAATTCTCTGATGACTAATGGTGTTGAACATCTTTTTGAGTGCTATAGGTCATTTTCTATCATTTTTTGTGAAGTACCTGTTTCAATCTTTTCTCCAATTAAAATTTGAGTTATGTTCTAATTATGAATATTTAAGAGTTCATTATATGTTCATTATGTGTCCTTTTCCAGATATATATATGACATATGAAACATACATGTCCCATATGTTATATGTGCATGCACATGTATGTATTTATAGGAGCTTCAGTACTAAAGAATCCACCTGCCAGTGCAAGAGGTGTGGATTTGATCTCTGGGTCCAGAAGATCCCCTGGAAAAGAGAATGGCAACCCACTCCAGTATTCTTGGCTGAAGAATCCCATGGACAGAGGAGCCTGGCAGGGCTATAGTCCATGGAGTTGCAAAGAGTTGGACATGACCCAGAGACTAAACAACATGTATTTATACATATATATATTGAGTATGCACACACATAGTATTTTTGGTACATATTGGGTATTTTCTCCCAGTCTGTGGTCTGCTTTTTCATTTCCTAAAAGGTGTCTTTCTAAAAACAAAAGCTTTGAATTTTTTTTTTTTAATCCACCTTAAAATTTTTTTTCTTTAATATTCTTGGTTTTTTAGTAATTCTGAGGACTTATTTTACCTAGCCATGGTCATAAAGGAGGAAGCGACTTTTCCCCCTGTATCTTATATTGGCTAATTCCAGTCACTGTGTTAAGACCTACCCCCATTCTCCTCCTTTCCATAGACTCCTGATGAGTTGGCTGGAAAAGAACCACTTGTTGGGTGTCTACACTAGCCAGTTTGACAGCAGCATGGTTATGCCCTATTTAAAAAGAACACAGAGGACATATGTAATACATAAAACTCTTAGAAAAATAGACTGAAGGCCTTTCTTAACCACTTTATTAAATAAAAGTCTTCTAAAGTTACTCTCTGTCACATCATCTTGGACATTTTCTTCAAGGCACAGTTATATTTGACCATCTTGTTTATTTGTGTACCAGTTTCTCACATGACTCCCTCATTCGACCATCAGCTTTTCTGTCTTGTTCATATGTAATGAACAAACAGATGAACCAGTAGAGACCAGATTGCTTTGTGACTGGCAGTACTGACATCAATTTGAGCTCGGTGGCTCCCACCACTTCAGCCTCCAGAAGCCTTCCCTCTCTATCACTCTCACCCACAGCATTTATTTGTAAATACTACATGGAGGTATGGCTTCCCTGGAGGCTCAGATGGTAAAGAATCTGCCTGCAATGCAGGAGACCCAGGTTCAATCCCGGGGTCAGGAAGATCCCCTGGAAAAAGGAATGGCTACCCATTCCAGTATTCTTGCTTGGAGAATCCCATGGACCGAGGAGCCTGGCAGACTACAGTCCATGCATGGGGTCACAAAGAGTCGAACATGACTGAGTGACTAACACTTTAACTTTCATACGGAGGATAAGGCGTTTGCATAGAACTGTTAAGCCCATTTCTTTCAGGGAGGCAGTCTCTCTAATTCTCACTTTAATGAGAGCTGAGATTCTCGGAAACTACCATATTCACCCTTTCATGAGTAAGAGATGATTCAGGGTGGAGTAATTGGGGAATTATTAAGAAGATTGCTTCTTTCTATAATTTCCTCTCTAGCCTTTTAGATGGGTAATTAGCAACAGAATATTGGTTTTCTTAGATTGTTGCCTAGTAGCCTAACCTCGGTTAAAGCAGTCCTGCTGGCATTCTAGGAAAAGGTTTCATTTACTGGTGTTTATCATTCAGTTCCTGAAATTCACACTGGGTGAAACCTGGCATGGCAGCTCTCAGCTCAGTTGCAACTTAAAAGAAAACAGATTCTGCTTTGCTTAAATTGTTTTCGACTGACTGGGTAAGAATAAATTAAAGGTTCTTGTAGGTAATAGCTTCTGAATTCAATTAAAAATATCATCAGGCAGCTGCTTTCTTTTTTCTGAAAGTACAGAAATGATTTTGAGCTAGTTAATTGATTTTCTTATGAATTTTTTTTGATTGACAGATTTAGTTGAATTCTTACTCAACATTTTTCACTTGTAGCAATATAGAAATAGAAAATGAGAATCAGACAAAAATTCTAATTATCCTGCTATGGTAAAAATCTCAGAGTAATAACATCTTAAAGGTCAGTCAATTCATCTCTTCATTTGTTCATTCATTTGAACATTGATTTATTGGTTAAATATTTATCTCTTAATTTGGGCCAGGTTCACTGAACAAGTGTTTAATACTTACCACACTTGGGATTTGGGGTTTGTTTGTTTACAAATGACCCTAGTTTGCTAGTCTGTAAATTTCAAGCAAGTTGGGGCCACGTCTGTTTTATTTACTGCTGGATCCTAGGTACCAAGAATAATGGATGGTGTACAGTAGACTTTCAGTAAGCATTTGGTGGAAGAAAGAAGAAAGGACAGAGGGAGGGAAGGAAGGGAGAAAGCAAAGAAGGAAGAGCAGGAGGTTGGCGGGGATAGGACACTGAGATGTCCTGTGCACTGCACTCCCTGGGTGGGAGGAGGCTAGGAACACACCTGCCCAGAGGCAAAGGCTAGATGGTGTACACGCCTACCTAGACTGCCGAGCATGCTCTGACCTCTGCACCTGCTGGAACCCTCTGCCTGAGGCTGGGTGCTCAGCTGTGTCTGACTTTTTGTGACCCCTTGAACTGTAGCCCACCAGACTCCTCTGTCCATTGGATTCTCCGGGCAAGAGCACTAGAGTGGGTTGCTGTTTCCTCCTCCAGGGGATCTTCCCAACTCAGGGACCAAACCAGCATCTCTTGCATTTCCTGCACTGGCCGGTGAATTCTTTACCACTGAGCCACCGGAGAAGCCCTGGAACCCTCTCCAATTATCTGCATTGCTCTCTGTCTCTTCATTCAGATATTTATTTAAGTGTCCCATATCTGACCCCTTTCCTGACCATCTTTTTTAAAGCAACATACCTCACTCTTTTACATTAAGTGTTTAGATTTTAGAATATTATTTAGGGCTTCTTTGTTTTGTTCACCATGTCTGGCACACAGTATATGCTAAATCAATTTTTGTATAATAGATGAAGTGCTCCCCAAATGCAACACAATAAGTTAATTGCCTCTTTTGCTCCTTCTCTACCTCTAGAAAAATATCTTTGGGAAATGTGAGCAAGAGCAGGAGGTATTATATCACCATAATGATATCGTCGTGGAGCATGTACTTACAAATAATACACAGTTTTGTCCTAATCATGTGATTTTAGAGACACCTTCATCTATCAGTTACCAAGTTGTGGCTCATGAGGTTAGAAAGGTTCTTGGAACTCTTTTTAATATTTCACAAAGTTTAATAAAACCCATGCAGTTATCCTTAATAAGGCTGTGGGGAAAAACAAAAATAAATAATCCAGAGGTTGCAAAATTTTCTCAAGTCACAGTAATTTGATTATTTTTTCATAGTATTTATAAGCCAAAAAATGTCTTAACCATCTTATTTATTAAATATTTATTTCCACACAACTTGTTAGTAATAATTTGTGTGAGAAATACTGCTATGTTTCCCTAGAAATTTTAAAATATCTTGCAGGGCTCTTGTGAATTTTTTGTGGTACTCTGAAGTGATTTGGAACAGAGTTTAGGAACCATGGAGCTCACCAAAGCTTCTGAACAATGTATGTTCACTGTGTTAATAAGACCAAATTACTGTAATTCCAGTTTAATTTGGTCATTGACAGTATCATCTGAATTCCTGGGACAAGACTGCCAAGCCAAATGCAACTATCAGAGTACAAGTTGAGTGGTTTTAGTGTTTCAATCGAATGGGTTAAATTCTGCCACTGTGACAGCCAGTGTTAAGTAACCAAGGGTTCTATGTTACCTAGACTGAACAAGGAAAAAAGAGAGAACTCAACCTATTAAATTAGAAATGAAAGTGAACATTACTACCAACTTTACAGAAATAAAAAAGGATTAAACAGAAGTAATATGGACAATGGTATGCCAATAAATTGGATTAATTAGATTAAATAGACCAATTACTACAAAGATACAAACTACCAAAACTGATTCAATAAAAAATACAAAATCTGAATAGACCTGTAAATTTAGCCAAAAAACTAGGCACAAGGAAAAGTCTAGGCCTGGATAGTTTTACTGGTTAATTTAAGAAAACATTTAAAGAATTAATACCACTTCTCCATGAATTTTTCCAAAAAACAGAAGAGGAAGGAACAATTTCAACTCACTTTATGGGATCACTTTTATGCTGATGCAAAATCCAGACAGGGACATGACAAGAAAGGAAAACTATGGACCAATATTTTTATGATATAGATGCAATCCTCAACAAAATATAGCCAGCCAAATATGGGAACATATTAAAAGAATTATATATATATACCCCATGACCAAGCAGAATTAATACAAAGTTGGTTTTTACATCTGAAAATCTATGTAATGTGTGTATATGTGCGTGTGTGCTCTATGCCCAGTTGTATCTGACTCTTTGTGATCTCATGGGAGTCCGCCAGGCTCCTCTGTCCATGGGATTTTTCTAGGCAAGACTATTGGAGTGAGTAACCATTTCCTCCTCCAGGGGATCTTTTTGGCCCAGGGGTTGAACCCACATCTGCATTGGCGGGTGAATTCTTTACTACTGAGACCTGGGGAGCCCAATATGTAATAATAAAGGACAAAGTCTCACATTATCATCTGAATAGTGAAAAGTGAAAGTGTTAGTCATTCAGTCATTTCTGACTCTTTGTGACCCTATGGACTGTAGCCCACCAGGATCCTCTGTCCATGGAATTTTCCAGGCAAGAATACTGGAGTGGATTGCCATTCCCTTCTCCAGGAGATCTTCCCAACCCAGGGATATCTGAATAGATGCAGCAAACCTATTTGAAATAATCCAATACGCTTTCATGATAAAGTCACTTTAAAAATTAGGAATAGAGGGAAACATTCTCAATCCAATAAAGGGTATCAAAGAAAGTCCACAGCTAATATCACACTTACTGATGAAAGACTGAAAACTTTCCCCCTAAAATCAGGAACAAGACAAAGATGTTTGTTCTCATCACTTCTAGTCTACATTGTGCTAGAGATCCTGCTGCTGCTGCTGCTGCTAAGTCACTTCAGTCGTGTCCGACTCTGTGCGACCCCATAGACAGCAGCCCACCAGGCTCCCCCGTCCCTGGGATTCTCCAGGCACTGGAGTGGGTTGCCATTTCTTTCCCCAATGCATGAAAGTGAAAAGTGAAAGTGAAGTTGCTCAGTCGTGTCCGGATTCTTAGGGACCCCGTGGACTGCAGCCCACCAGGCTCCTCTGCCCATGGGATTTTCCAGGCAAGAGTACTGGAGTGGGGTGCCATTGCCTTCTCCAGCTAGAGATTCTAGTCAGTGCATTTAACCAAGAAGGTAAAATAAAAGTCTTCAAGATTGGAAAACAATAAGTAAAACTATTTCAAGATTGGAAAACAAGAAGTAAAACTTTTTCTACTCACAGATGTCATGATTTTGTATTTAGAAAATCCTAAGCAATCCACTAAAAATTAGTAGAAGTTGTAAGTTCAGAAAGATTATAGGTAATAAGATTAATATAAAAAAGTCAATTGTAGATAGGGGCAGGGGACTAATAAGTACAAACTACTAGTATGAAATGAACTGTAAGGCTGTATTGTACATCACAGGGAGTATAGCCAATATTTTTATAATAAAATTGAGTGGAGTATAATCTATGAAAATTTTGGGTCACCATGTTGTACACATGAAACTAATATATAACATTATAAATCTATGTACCTCAATTTAAAATGACTGATTATAGTTCTGTACACTAGCAATGAGTAATCTTAAAATGAAATTCAGACTTTTTTTTACAATAGATTAAAAAGAATAAAATACTTAGGATAAGTTTTACAAAAGTGTGAAACTTACACTCAATAATCTTTAAAACATTGTTGGAAATGATTAATGAGGACTAAAATATATAGAAGGACATTTTATGTGCATGTGTCATCTTCTAACAATTGATCTACAGATTGAATTCTTGAATTCTTCTCCCTCAATTGATCTAATTCAATGCAATTGTTATCAATCTCAGACTTGGTTTCTTGGCAAAAATTGACAAGCTGTTCTAAAATTCATATGGGGATTCAAGGAAACTGAAAGAGTCAAAATAATCTTGGAAAAGAACAAAGTTGTAAGCTGGAGGACTTAAATTTCCCAACTTCAAAACTTGCTGTAAAGCTACAATAATCAAGACAGTGTGGCACTGGTAGAAGGACACACATCTAAGTCAGGGGGGTAGAACTAAGAGTCCAGGGTTTATAAATAAGCCCTCCATTTATAGGCAATTGAGTTTTGACAAATGTACCAAAAAAATTAAATGGGGGAAAGAATAATCTTTTCAATAAATGATACTGGGGCAACTGAATATCTGCATGCAAAAAGAAAAATGAAGTTGGACCTATACCTCACATCATATACAAAAATTAAGTAAAAGCACATCACAGACCTAAATGTAAGAGCTGAAAATATGGCATTCTTAGAAGAAAACATGGGCGTAGATCTGTTACCTGGAATTTGGCAGTGGTTTTTTAAAATATATAAACAAAAGTATAAGAAACAAAGGAAAAAATCGACCAGTTGGACTTTATCAAAACTAACATTTGTACTGCAAGGAACGTAATCAAGAAAGTGGAAAGACAGCCCACTGAATGGGAGAAAGTATTTGAAATATCCTATATCTAATAAGGCTTCGCCGGTGGCTCAGACGGTAAAGCGTCTGCCTGCAAGGTGGGAGACTCGGGTTTGATTCCTGGGTCGGGAAGATCCCCTGGAGAAGGAAATGCCAATCCACTCCAGCACTCTTGCCTAGAAAATCCCATGGACAGAGGAGCCTGATAGGCTACAGTCCGTGGGAGGCTACAGTCCGTGGGAGGCTACAGTCCGTGGGGTCGCAAAGTCAGACACGACTTCACTTTCACTTTCACTTTATCTAATAAGGGACTTGCATCTAGAGTATATAAAGGACTCTCAGATCTCAAAAATAAAAAGACAAACTAATTAAAAAATCAGAAAGGATCTGAACAGACATGTCTCCAAAAAAGGTATACAAATGGTAAATCAAAACCATAATGGGATATCACTTCATATATGTATAATAAAAAGATGTGTAAGTTCTTGCTTGAGTAGCATGTATACTAAAATTGGAATGTTACAGAGAAGATTAGCATTGCTCCTCATGCTAGATTAGCATTGAACTCATGAAGAACAAGCACTGGAGAGGAAGTGTAGAAATTAGAACCCTCATACACTGCTATTCAGTTCAGTTGCTCAGTGGTGTCCGACTCTTTGTGACCCCATGAATCACAGCACGCCAGGCCTCCCTGTCCATCACCAACTACTGGAGTTCACTCAAACTTATGTCCATCGAGTCGGTGATGCCATCCAGCCATCTCATCCTCTGTCGTCCCCTTCTCCTCCTGCCCCCAATCCCTCCCAGCATCAGAGTCTTTCCAATGAATCAATTCTTCTGAGGTGGCCACAGTATTGGAGTTTCAGCTTCAGCATCAGTCCTTCCAATGCACACCCAGGACTGATCTCCTTTAGGATGGACTGGCTGGATCTCGTTGCAGTCCAAGGGACTCTCAAGAGTCTTCTCCAACACCACTGTTCAAAAGCATCAATTCTTTGGCGTTCAGCTTTCTTCACAGTCCAACTCTCACATCCATACATGACCACAGGAAAAAACATAGCTTTGACTAGATGGACCTTTGTTGGCAAAGTAATGTCTGCTTTTCAATATGCTATCTAGGTTGGCCATAACTTTCCTTCCAAGGAGTAAGTGTCTTTTAATTTTATGGCTGCAGTCACCATCTTCAGTGATTTTTGGAGCCCCCAAAAATAAAGTTTGACATTGTTTCTACTGTCCCCATCTATTTCCCATGAAGTGATGGGAACAGATGCCATGATCTTTGTTTTCTGAATGTTGAGCTTTAAGCCAACTTTTTCACTCTCCTCTTTTATTTGTATCAAGAGGCTTTTTAGTTCACTTTCTGCCATAAGGGTAGTATCATCTGCATATCTGAGGTTATAGATACTTCTCCTGGTAATCTTGATTCCAGCTTGTGCATCTTCCAGCCCAGCGTTTCTCATGATGTACTCTGCATAGAAGTTAAATAAGCAGGGTGACAATATACAGCCTTGACGTACTCCTTTTCCTATTTGGAACCAGTCTGTTGTTCCATGTCCAGTTCTAACTGTTGCTTCCTGACCTGCATACAGATTTCTCAAGAGGCAGGTCAGGTGGTCTGGTATTCCCATCTCTTTCAGAATTTTCCACAGTTTATTGTGATCCACACAGTCAAAGGCTTTGGCATAGTCAAAAAAGCAGAAATAGATGTTTTTCTGGAACTCTCTTGCTTTTTCAATGATCCAGCGAATGCTGGCAATTTGATCTCTGGTTCCTCTGCCTTTTCTCACTGCTATTAGGAATGTAAAATAGGACACTTTGGAAAACATCCTGGAAACTCCTCAAAAGGTAAACATACTGTTACCCTGCCTGTGTGCGTGCTCAATCATGTCTGACTCTTTGTGACTCTATGGACTGTAGCCCACCAAGTTCCTCTCTCCTTGAAATTTCCCAGGCAAGGATACTAGAGTGGGTTACCATTTCCTACTCCAGGGGATCTTACCAACCCAGGGATCGAACTTGCATCTCTGGCATTGGCAGATGGGATCTTTACCACTGTGTCACCTGGGAAGCCCTCAAGTCATTCCAAGACCCAACAGTTCCATTCCTACACCCAAGAAAACACATGTCCACCAAAATATGTTGTATGTGAAAGATTACAGTGGAATTCTTCATAATAGTCAAAGAGTAGAAATAATCCAAATACCCACCAACTGATAGATGGATAATAATAAGTGGTATAGTCACACAAGGAAATATTATTTGGCGATAAAAAGGAATGAAGTATTGGCACATGCTACAACATAGATGAAGCTTGAAAACATTAAATGAAAGAAGCCATTCCCAAGAGGGCACATATTGTTTGAGTGATATGAAATGTCCAGAACAGGCAAATCCGTAGGGACAGAAGTGTATCAGTTGTTATCTAGGGCTGGGAGTGTTTGGGAAGTGACACCTAAAGAGAACAGAGTTTCTTTTGGAGTGATGAAAATGTTCTACAATTTATTGTGATGATATTCTCACAATTCTGAGAATATGCTAAAAACCATTGAATTGTACAGCTGAAATGGATGAATTGTGTGCCATATGATATTTATATTTTAATAAAATTAAAATACAAAATACAAAAAAGGTCAATAATGTATTAACCAAAGACTATACTCATTGAGGGATTTCCCAGGTGACACTAGTGGTAAAGAACCCGCCTGCTAGTGCAGGAGACGTTAGAGACACAGGTTCAATCTCTGGGTTGGGAAGCTCTCTTGGGAGGAGGAAATGGCAACCCACTCCAGTATTCTTGCCTGGGAAATCCCATGGACAGAGGGGCCTGGCGGGCTACAGTTCATAGGGTTGCACAGAGTCAGACACGTCTGAAGCAACTTAGCATACACAGACACATACTCATTGAAGAGGAAACTAATGAGTTGGAAGACAGACCTGAGAAAATCACTCTGAATACAACACAGAAACATCAAGAAATAGAGAACTTGAATGGGATACATGTTTGAGAATCTCTGTCGTATGTCTAGCGGAGAGCCAAAAAAGAGAGAATAGTATTGAAAAACATGTGAAATAGATCGCCAGTCCAGGTTCGATGCATGAGGCAGGGTGCTCAGGGCTGGTGCACTGGGATGACCCTGAGGAATGGGATGGGGAGGGTGGTGGGAGGGGGGTTCAGGAAGGGGGACACATGTACACCCATGGCTGATTCATGTCAATGTATGGCCAAAACCACCACAATATTGTAAAGTAAGTAGCCTCCAAGTAAAATAAATAAATTAATTGTTTAAAAACAGAAAAGCAAAAAGAAAAAAAGAATAAAGGAAATGAAGATTTTTTTTTTAAATTGATCATGGCTAAGTAGTTTTCATGATTTAAGATAGATCAGAAGTCCAAGTCTGAAGGATTTTATGAAAAAGGAGCTGTTGCATAGTCATATTTAAAGAAAACTTTAAATCCAATTGATAGAAAAATCATATTGCTTATAAAGGAATGGTATTTAGCCCGATGAAACAATTCGGGTGCCACAAAACAAAGAAACATCTTTAAGGTGCAGAGAATAAAAAAATCAACTTTTACCTAAAACTGTAACTGTTGGGTTGTTCAATAAAAAAATCTCAGGCATCCTAAAAAGTAATTTTTACTACTCATAGCTCTCTGCTTTTGAACTTCTGATTGACATAATTCAGCAAGAAGGAAATTAAGCCTGGAAGAAGGCTATGGAGTCAAGAAGCAATACTAAACAACAAAATTCTAAGTGTGCTGAACAAGGAAGAATGTCACTGAGCCCCATCCAACCATCTTATATATTTCATATCAAGCTATCAGGCAACATGATTAAACTTGGTATTGAACAGATTTGGGGGGTCTTAAGCTATTTTGAGAATCTTTTTATCTGGCATGAAGGGATTGAATTTTTACAGATGGAACTGTGATTTTAAATGTTGCTCAGGTAGAGGTGTATGTGTGTGTTTCAGGGAGAGGCATGTCTAGTTTGTTAACAAGTTTCCCCTGTCTCCAGGGAGTTTGTGGTCGGCAAAAGACCAAATTATTGAAATGCAGGCCTCAGAGCTGTCCCCATGGTTCTTTACCCTGTCTCTCCATCCTCCATGTCTTACACTTCACTCTACTCCCGTTTCCCTTCTCTGTTCCTATTGGCAGTGACCCCTTCACCGATTGCTGGACACTGGGTGAGAAGCATAAGAGCTGTTCAGTATATCCATGTCATGGGACCTTTTTGGCAATTAGTTACATCTAATCTAAAGTCACTGATGACTATTCAACCAGAATTTTGGCTCCTTTTAAAAACCATGGCATGTTCAATATACAGTTTCAGTATGAGATGACCTGACCACTGTTGGCCAGGCCTTGGAGAAGCAAGTCTCCTGTGACTTACACAATGTACCTGGCTCAAAGCCTTAGGAAATGCATGGATCATTGTTCTGATATGAAGTAGCTGCTGCTAGGTGCCTCTTCAGACCATTTGTCAATCCCCTTTCAGGAAAACCCGCTCTCTCAGGGTTCCAGCAGGGTATCGCTGGATGGTAGCTTTTGGCAGAGTGAAGTAGTATTCCTGTCTCCATGAGCTGATGCACTGCCTCAAGCTTTATTGTTTACTTTTCCCTTTATCTTGTGAGGGACTGCTGCTTTCACAGCACACCTCGCTCTGAGCACTGACGTCAACGAGCTGATGGCTTCCATGCAGTTGGCAGAGCTCAGCTCACACACAGTTCTCTCATCCGCTCGAACAATCACAGCAGAAAGTCAAGCAGACCCTTTTCCGCACTTGTGCTATATTTACTCTTAGCACTCTGCTGAGACTTGGCAACAGTCATTGGAGGCAGGAGATACTTTGTTTGGATTAGGTCAACAGTCATCCTCTGAGATTTTCATCTATCTTGTTTGTTATGATGCAGTGGTCCCCGTTCCAGCATTCCGTCCAAATCGCAAATGGCTTGGGTAAATCCATCTTGATCAATGACATGGAGAGATGAATCACTGGTATTTATTTGCTTAGAAATTCATGTTTAAATCAATCATTATTAATTAAGTGACATTGATGTGTGTCTACCAACACTATTTTCTTCATTAAAAAAACATGGATGGAAACTCTTAAAGAATTCCAGTTTCTCTAAACTGTCCTAACGGTGCTGCTCTTTAGTTGCTGAGTTGTGTCCAACTCTTTGCGACCCTATGGACTGTAGACCTCCAGGTGCCTCTGACATGGGACTTCCCAGGAAGAATACTGGAGTGGGTTACCATTTCTTTCTCCAGGGATCTTGCTGACCCTGGGATTGACCATGCATCTCCTGCTTGGCGGGTGGGTTCTTTACCACTGAGCCAGCTGGGAGGCCCTAAACTATCCAGAAGTGTGTAAATATGTCACTGTTTAGAAAGGCCATTGTCACTGCTGTTATAATTTCAGTTATTCTGAAGAAGGTGTTAATATTCTTACAAATATATATAAGTTTAGTAGTTTTCTCTTTAAAGGAAGAGAATAGAGAAATGAGTATATACTCTGTAGAATGAAGCTAGGCTGTTGTTATTACAGTTCCTGTGTAGATTTCTACAAATATGAAGATTTCATGCTTTGTATTTTGACCTTCATAAATTTCTTCTCTTTAGAAATATAGATTTTTCCGTATCAGATATCCAGTTCTGCCTTTGCAATATGCTTCTCGTTTCATCATCACATCACCCACCTCACTGAATTGTATAACGCTTCACAATTTTCAACCTCTGGTGTCTACTCTGATCTTCACAACAGTCTTGTGAGATAGGGCCACAAGATATTGTATGACTTTTCATTTCACCTTAGGTGTGAATTGTTTTTTTCTTATAATTAGTGTAGTTATAGTTCAATTAATTATGCTCTAAGAATTGTGCAATGTCCCGTAAAAACCAGAAGAAATGTTAAGATGTTGTAAAAACAGAGGCATTTCTGACTTAGGAGTCAGAGCCTCCTGCATGTGCAGTGGAATAAACCTGGAAGCAAGCTAGTGGGGAAAAGATGGTATCTAGTAAACGCCAAAAAAAAAAAAAAACAAAAAAAACCCCACAAACCCAGAGCTACACATAAAACACTGCCATATTTGGCTTCTCATTCTCTTGTGTTTTCACGCATGCCTCTCAGGCCACATATTGATCTTTGAACTACATTTCCTTTCTTCTCCCCCTGCCCCTCCCTCTCCCCAGAAATTGTGTGCCTTATTTTTAAAAAGCTTTACCTACATTACAATTTTAAGGTATAGGATGTGGAAGAGTCTGAGTACTGTATAAGTCAGGGCAAGTAACTGCTGGCTGCTATAACAGCCAAACTTTAAAATCTCATGTACTTAACACAACAAAGGATTACTTCTTATTCTTGTCACGGTCAAGTGCAGGCCAGGCAGATTTTCTTTAGTGGGATCTCAGAGGTCCAGGCTGCTTTCATACTGTGACATGGGAAGGCAGAGATTCATACATGCTCGTAACTGCCTTGGACCCAGAGAAGAACATCATTTACGTTCACATTTCCATTGGTCAGAACTGGTCATGAGGTCTCAAGTCAAGTACAATGTTGTGAATGTAGAGGAACATATTGAATATCTGGTGATCACTGCATCTCCTGGGCTTCCCTGGTGGCTCAGCTGGTAAAGAATCTGCTTGCAATGCAAGAGACCTGGGTTTGATCCCTGGGTTGGGAAGATCCCCTGGAGAAGAGAACGGCTACCCACTCCAGTATTCTGGACTGAAGAATTCCCATGTTCTGTACAGTCCATGGGGTCACAGAGTCGGGCACGACTGAGTGATTTTCACTTTCTGAATTTTCACTGGAAGGACTGATGCTGAAAGCTGAAGCTCCAATGCTTTGGCCACCTGAGGAAAAGAGCTTTCCTTGGAAAAGACCCTATTGTTGGAAAAGATTGAGGGCAGGAAAAGGGGACGATAGAGGATGAAATGGTTAGATGGTATGACCGACTCAATGGACATGAGTTTGAATAAACTCTGGGAGATAGTAAAGGATGGGGAAGGCTGGCATGCTGCAGTCCATGGGGTCACAGAGAGCTGGACATGACTGAACAACTGAACTATATCTCCTATGAATGTACAGAGTGATTTCGACTCATAGAAAATTAGAGCTGAAAAAGATTTTAGAGAACATCTAGTTTAATCTATTTCCTTATAGCATCAGAGGTTAAAGAGGTTGAGTGACTTGGCCAAATTTGCACTAAGTGGCAGAGGAAGGCGTGATCATAGTAAATAGTGCTTACTAAGCTGTCATTATGTGCCAGGCACTATGTTAACACATCTATGTGCCTTATCTCCTTGAAGCCTCACATTGACCCCATAAGACAGATGCTGTTCTTATCTTCATTTTAAGGATGACAAATTAAAGCTCATAGAAGACAGGTAAGCAACTCAGGTCACGCAGTTAATAAATGGCAGAAGGCAAATTCAAACCCAGACTGCCTATCATGAAAATGTCAACATGTATCACTCGATGGCCACTATTTTTGTTCTGATTTCCAAAGCCTTTTTCTGATCATACCAACAGACTATGTGGGATCAAATATGGACAGACTACGTGGGGATTAAATATGGACATCTTCATGAAAGAATTATGCTATAGAAACTTTAAGACCTAAACTGTCCCAGTGTCTCTACTTGTCTAGAAGATAGGTTGAAGTTATCTGTGAGAGCAGAGAGAAAGCATAGGCAAATAACACTAGACTATCACGGTGAAACTTGCTCCTAGCTTTGGACATGGTTTTTCCATAAAGCACATGAGTATTTTCTGTCGTGAAAAATAGCCAGTACATAGGAAATATTAACTTACACCTGCAGGGCAGATGAATGGAGAAAGCAGATGTTGCAACATCTGTTTAAGAAGCAAATACTAAATTAGATATCATGGTCATTTCTTGTGGTTCTTGTTCTTCTACATGACAGCAGTGCTGGAAGTTTTAGTCATAATTGTTCATATCTACTTATTTGATCAAATAGTAGGAATCAAAGCCTAGATTTTATTTTAGAAAAGTTCGCTAGTTTACCATCCATGCAACATTTATTTCTAGTAAAAAAAAAAATGGTCAAAAATAGATGTATAAAATGGTTTCTCATTAAGATTAAATTATGATGTGTTTTGCACAGTACGTGGAATATAGTAAGCACTCGATAAATCTCTTGCTATTCTTCTTCTCACTATTATTATTATTACTATTATTGCTGTTACACATCTTACCCTGTAAATCATTACAGAACCAGTTTTTCCTTTCTTTCAACCTTGATTTTATTTTTAATAATATTTATTTACTTATATTTATTTGGCTGTGCTGGGTCTTAGTTGTGGTACATGGGGTCTAGTTCCCTGACCAGGGGTCAAACCTGGGTCACAGGTCAAACCTGTGCTGCCTGAACTGGGAGCACAGAGTCTTAGCCACTGGACCACCAAGGAAGTCTCACAACCTTGATGTTTTTGCAAAATTCTTTATACCAGCCCGGAATGAGACTTCACTGGGGAGATGGGGCAGTTATGACAGAATTACCCATCCTGTTTACTTGCTGAAATGATTGCTTGTCTGACTAATGTCACCATATTGCCAGGCTGTTTTAGACCCAGAGTGCAGTTGTGAAAGTGAAAGTGAAGTCGCTCTGTCGTGTCTGACTCTTTGCGACCCCGTGGACTGTAGCCCACCAGGCTCCTCCGTCCATGGGATTCTCCAGGCAAGAATACTGGAGTGGGTTGCCATTTCCTTCTCCAGGGGATCTTCTCAATCCAGGGATCGAACCCAGGTCTCCCGCATTGCAGGCAGACGCTTTAACCTCTGAGCCACCAGAGGCTTGACAGAGTGCAGTTGGATGCCACCAACTGGTCCAACAGGAAGGCATGAACCTTCAAAGTTTCTAAAACATATGGACAAAGGCCACATAAAACATGAGATAATTAACTGAGTATCATTCCAAATAAGTGTTTTGGAAGAAAAATAAATTTCTGTTATCTGGTCTTGATGAAGTCTCCTGGGGAAGGAAGCATGCGGTCCAAGAAGAATTAGTCTAGTTGCCATTAGAAGAACTGGTGGGAGTCCCAGCTCTTGGTACTGATTTGTTAAGTCCCTTACTTTCTTCAGAGGTGTCTGTTTTTAATTTTTCTTTTCTACTGTTAAATGGGGTAGTTATTTTGAGAGTCTAATAAGATATATAAGGCTTAAAAAATTCCATATTCATATAAAACCCCATCATAATACGAGAAGTCTAAAAATTCAGTTGTGTAAAATAGAAAGTCATTTTATTTCATGAGAAATAAAGTGCAGGAAGTTCCAGGGTCCAAGTGTGTCATCCCCACTACCCAAGGCCTATTGAAGTTTGGGATTTTGAAGTTTCCTGTTTAACTGGCTGGTTTGGGCCAAGGGAATTGAATGCTGGCCCATTCAGGACTCTGAGGACTGTTTTCCTTTCCCCAAATAGTTTGAGGTTGTTTACTCTTTCTGCTTCTGATGTCATTTTTTTCCCCCTCCCACTGAAATAAACTTTAGCTTTTCCTGGTTGAGACAGGGCAATCTTGTTATATCTAAAATCATCTTATCAGGGGATTTTCACTGCAGGTCTTTAGAGTTATAGAGGTGAAGTAAGTTACCCATGGTCAGTGTGTAATGCAATAGAGAAGTTTGTTCTCCTATTTGTTAATGGGGAAAGCACTGCTGTTTACTTGAGATAATAATTTGATACACTGTAATTCATGCTCTGCATGAACTGAGAGGAGGAATTGGCATTTTTACTGAAGGGATGGTATGGCTGAGGGAGGGGTGGAGGGTGGAGAAAACACAAAAAGGAGAAAGCAAGAAAAGAGAGTCGGGAGAAAGGGGCTAGAAGAATACTGTGCTCAGAGCTCCTGGTAATCCCTGGATGTTCAATGTATGTAAAATATCCAGATATATACTTGAGGTCATGGGTATTCCTGTGGAGATCTGGGAAGGGGTTGAATTCTGAATCTGGGTTTCCATTAAATTGATATGGGAAGAACACAGATGAACACGGGCATTTAGGACCACTTCTGACATCCGAGCTGTTTGTGAAAGGTCCCAATATTACTTAATAAGATAATTACTCGTGGCCAAGTCATTAAAAATGTACACTAGAATTTTGGTGAAACGGTCTCAATTTAACATTAACTTGTGAGTCTGGATCCATATATAGTCTGTAGAAAGCTTAATGTATATCTTCTGTTTGATCTAATTCCAGAATATGGTTAAGTTTTAAGACTTACAGCTAAAAACACCACTTTTCCTTAAATCCTTTTAGATTGGAAATGAAGCCAGAATTCACAACTGGTCCCTTCACTGCAGATCAAATAAGCAGGGCTCTGCTGAGTAGCATATTGAAACCTTTAGAATTCTTTGCACAAAATTGAAACTGCAGAGAATGTCATTTTTTTGGAAATGAATCCATCCCATGGCCATTGCATATAAATTTTCCACTCTGTTCTGAAGCCATAAAGAAAATTATCTTCATCTATTCATCTATATGTAGTTGATATATAGGAGGAAAAACTCACTTTAATAGCATATAAAATATTTATTTTCTATGTTATTAAAACATTACCCAAGACCAGTGCTTCCTGCTTTGCCCAAATAGCCCCTAAAAAATATCACATATTCTCATTGGTAACAGTGACTTCCCAAGCCAGGATACTCCCTTAGGAGTTGGGGCAGGAAGGGGAATAATGTTTCCATTTTCAAGAAGTGGGTGAAAAGCAGGTCAGAATTTCAGGGTTTGTGTGCAGTTATGAAGCCTCATTTTGAAAATCTGACCATTGTCAGTTGAACTGTGTCCTCCTAAATTCATCTGTGAAAGTCTTGACCTCCCTGTTATTTCAGCTACTAGTACTGCTAAGTCGCTTCAGTTGTGTCCGACTCTGTGCAACCCCATAGATGGCAGCCCACCAGGCTCCGCCGTCCCTGGGATTCTCCAGGCAAGAACACTGGAATGGGTTGCCGTTTCCTTCTCCAATGCAAGAAAGTGAAAAGTGAAAGTGAAGATGCTCAGTCGTGTCTGACTCTTAGCAACCCCATGGACTGCAGCCCACCAGCTTCCTCTGTCCATGGGATTTTCCAAGCAAGAGTGCTGGAGTGGGGTGCCACTGCCTTCTCCTGTTATTTCAGAATGTGACCTTATTTGAAGATAGTCTTTAAAGAGATAATCAAGCTAAAGGAGGCCTTTAGGGTGAAACCTAATCCAGTATGCATATGTGTGTGGGTGTGTGCACGGGCTCAATCACTCAGTCCTGTCTGACCCTTTGCGACCACACAGACTGTAGCCCATCAGGCTCCTCTCTCATGGCAAGAATACTGGAGTGGATTGCCATTCCCTTCTGCAGGGGATCTTCCCATCCCAAAGACCGAACCTGCATCTCTTGAATTTCCTGCATTGGCAGGTAGGTTCTTTACCAGCTGAGCCACCAGGGAAGCCCCAGTCCAATATGACTGGTATCCTCATAAAAAGGAAAAATTAAAGAATAAATCTCAAGTCTTGATTGTCCTGAGGCATCTCAGATCTTTTTTTTTTTTTTTAAATTTAAAGCATAATGAGGACAGGACATGGATTAACAGACAGAATTTTCAGGAGGACAAAAGACCATTTTGATAAAATTAACATCAGGTTCTATCAAAACCATCTCATATAATCTATAAAAACAAGTGCCAAGTATAAGAAAAAAGTCAACATACTATATAGAAATAAATGTTAAGCCAGATCTAAAGTAAAATGAAAAGAGAAAGTTGTGTTTACTTTTAATTGTCAGAGACAGAACTAAGTGCAAATATTTCAAACATAGATTACTTTTAATACAAATTAAACCAATTCCTGCCTTGCAGGTGGATTCTTTACCAACTGAGCTTTCAGGGAAGCCTAAATTAATCCATATGACAGTATTTTATGTCAAGCGATGAAGAGATGTAAAGGACAATTTGTCATACTGTGTGTTTAAATCCTTTCTGGGCTTCTTGAGGGAGAAACTATAAAGAAAAATAACAAAATAAATGTCAAATTATTTTATGTATGAACCTTATTGTTGTTTCAGTAGCAAAGGTATAGTTTGCTTAGCATGGTTTTTTCCTCAAAAAACAAGGGCATGAATGTAGGTTGTTCATTTTGGGAAGTGGCCCCAAGAAACAAGAGCAAAGGGCAATGGAGAATAAAGGAGGGTAGTGGGAGAGCTAGCTGAAGGGTGCCTTCTTGAGCTGGTCACTGCTGTGGGCAGGGGGACTCTGATGAGCAGTGTAAGCTGTGCATCAGAATGGACCACCAAGAGGCTGGAAAAGGGAGCACTCACGCTCATCCACTGCCTTGCATTCTCTTTGGTCGAGAGTTGCCCTGTGAGCCTTAACTCCCCCTGTGTTTCCAGGCTGCACACACGAGGGGATGTGACAGGTGCCCTACGGGTCCTTCAGGGTGGTGGCAGAAAAGCCAGAGGTGAGAGAGTAACAGATGAGGGGTGACGCCAGTGTGAGGCGCAGTCGGGAGATGCCTGTGAGCAGAGGCGCGGGCTGCAGCAATGTCTGTCGTGAAAGGTGAGCTGAGAGGGAGAAAGGGCACAGGAGGGATCCGCTGCATCCCACCCGCCAGTTCTGACTCATTCATAGTGGCTGCCACAAGTCTGGTATTGAGAAGAATCTGGAAGCCGATTCTGGGTGTATCTGCAAAGAACCCAACGTCTGAGAGGAGAGAATTATGGCAGGTCTTAAGTTCATCCTCATGTTGTCATCTGGATGTGGAGAGTCATGACTTCGTCTCCTTGCTTCTGTCTTTGAAAAGAATAATGGGAAGGAAGACATTGGCCGGAAACTGACATGATTCAGCTCAGAATTCTCCCTTTCACAGGCATGTGTAGATGTCACCACAAGGAGTAAAACGCCCTGTGTTTGGGGCTTCTCTAGTGGCTCAGATGGTAAAGGATCCGCCTGCAGTGTGGGAGACTCAGATTCGCTCCCTGGGTCAGGAAGATCCCCTGGAGACAGGAATGCAACCCACTCCAGTATCCTTGCCTGGAGAATCCCATGGGTGGAGGAGCCTGGGAGGCTACAGTCCATGGGATCACGAAGAGTCGGATATGCCTGAGCAACTAGCAATTTCACTTGCACAGGTGTAAAGCAACAAATTTTGTTTGTCAGGGTCCAAAAAAGTCTTTCATGGATTGGATTGGCAGAGAATAACCAATTCCTTTGGATTAGTTTGCTTTTGATTGAATAGAGTAAACCATTCAGAAGCACGGCAACGAGTGCTTTCTACATGAATGTCATCAGGAGAAACGATGTCGACTTTTTAAAGGAGAGAAAAGCTGATTTTTGTGTTAGACAGTGGAGAACGAAATGGCAACCCACTCCAGTATTCTTGCCTAGAGAACTCCGTGGACAGCGGAGCCTGGTGGGCTGCTGTCCATGGGGTTGCACAGAGCTGGACACAACTGAAGAGACTTAGCCTGCATGCATGCATGCGCTGGACAGAATTCATAGATCTCTGAGTCTTCAAGTATTCTGTGTACAAGTTTCAGCTGCACATTCTTGCCATGCAGCTTTGGGAAGTTCACCTCCTTCTTTAGTACTCGTGAGGCTCCTGGGATGGGAGAAGTGTACATTCTTCCGGGTGATGATTGTCATCTGTCCTTCAGACTTCCTTCCCCCTGCCTTGCCTTAGTCACCCATGCATGTTTTGTTACCCGTGATGCCTGGCCTCTCCTTCCTTCATCTTTGCTCCTGATATGCAGACTCCACCTTCTCCTCCCGTCCTCAAGGCAGCTCCACCACACAGCTGGTGTTGTCACAGTATTTTAATGAAGATTTGGGGATAATAAAAGGATCTGAGTACAGATGAAGAAGCTAACTGAATGGCTGACTTCACTATTCCTAAAGAACTCAGCCTACTCATCCCTACTCGGGAATCCATCAGAGCTCTTTGCTCTTTCCCCGCCAGCAAATGCCTCAGGTTGCTGGTGTCTGCAATTTCCCATCTTCCCTTTTCCTCACTTTCCTGGTGTCCCTAATACTTCCTTCCCCTCTAGTTGCCAAGGACAAGTCAAGAAGCCCTGCAACATTATTATGCAACCTAATTTAGCTCCTGCTTTTTCTCAGTTTCTTTTTACCAGACCAGCCCACAGGCGGATTTCAATAGAATAACAATAAGACCCAGAGACATGTCTTCCCAAATAAAAGTGATACATCCTGCTACTCATTCAGAACACAGCTCCAGTGTGTTTTCTTTTTTTTTTTTTAAGGCAATTTTATTTTCTTCATACATAAATAGAAGTCCAATTCTTTAAAATAGGCTTGGAGCCGGTTTAAGTTTGAAATCCAAGGACTATTCCAAAGAAATGTCAGGATTTTGAATGGCCACAGAGACTGAGGCTGGTGGAAATAAGTTTTTAATGGAAGGTTTAAACTTATGTCCAAGCTACAACAAAGGAAGGACATAAGGATTTTCCCCGCAAAGTGCTAGAGAGAAACAAACACCAGAATTTGCAATTATGATGATTTTGCTTACAAATATTATGGCTTAGAGATGTCATATTTGGTAAAGTAAATAGATATTTTAGAATGAATTGAATATTTAGCCAGGTAAAAGAAAAGGTGAATAGGAGAACCACAGAACAGAACTGTTAAAAGTCTTGAATTGTACACTGGGATTAGAAAATCCAGTAATTTCCCCAAGAGTTTGCTCCCCATTCTAATTTGAAATGGAATAAATCCCCTTGTATGGGAGGTAGAATTTGAGGGGATTTATTTCTTCTCAAGTTGAAGGGCATTTGGAAAAAACAGACCTTTGTTATTAATGCTCAAAAGCATCCAGATGCTTTTTTTTTTTCTTTTGGCAGTGCTAATGAGTAAGTAAAATGATTACAAATGACAGAGGAAAGAACTACCATCCTGCTAAGCATAAAATCAAAGCACTGCGGTTCAAATCACAATGAATGTGCTGAAATTAAAGCAATAGAGAAAATCTAAGCAACTGCAAGCGAACAGTTACCGTATTAGAATATGTCTAAGGTCCTCAGTGAGAGGAAACTAGGGAATAAAAACAATCTTGAAAGTTATTCTGAAATTGGATTCGTTTCCCATTCAAGAAATACAATATTCCCTTCAAAATGACTTTCCAAGTCAGCAATACTTATAGAACTCTTCATAGTGCTTTGAAATGACACTCCTGTACAGAGTTCTTTCAGGAAATTGAATTTTTATTATTCAAAGACCAAACCTGCATCCAACATAGGTAGGAACTCAGGGGCAGATATCTCTGGAAATAACATTTTGCTCTGTCTTCCCTAAGAACTAACAGAGAACTGGCTCAAGCTAAAGAGAATGAGTTTGGTATTGGGGCAGGCCATGGACATCCACGCCACTGCGGGCCCTTATTGCCAATTCCTGCCATTCTGAAAATGGTGTGTGCTTTGCAGATAAAGTCCCCTCATCTTTGTAACTAGGACTTGTAGACATTTGCACAGTGGTGTCAAACAACTTCTGTGACTTTGCTTGTTCCTATCCACAGGTTATTTCTCAAGCCCCCACGTCCTATGAAGTGCTTGCTTGTAGAAACCTTTGCTAGCACTGGTTCCCAGCCTAATGCCTGGGACTCTGCCTGGCCATTCTGGATGGTGTGGCTGGCCAGCCTGCTGCCACCCAGAGCTTTTCCCTCTGCTCTACGCACCGTAGCCCCAGGTTAAGCAATGTCCTATCCCCTTGCCAGCATGAATTCCCCAGACATTGTATTCCAGGTCAGCCAAGAGTTCCTGAACATTCCTCTCTCAGAGGAGAAAACGATTACGTTAGCCTGATTGGAACATTTAAGGAGCCAAAGCCACCTCTGCCTCTATCAGCCTCACAATGACCTTGTAGCCTCTTGCTTTGAATCTGTGGTTAATGCTTTGACTTACGCCACAGTCTTTTGACTTAGGCTAACCATCTAAGTCTTGATCTTAAGTGACTCCCAGCTACATCTGGGTGACTTTTTATTCTGATTACCCATCTGCTGCTCGCACAGAGAAGGAAATGGCAACCCACTCCAGTGTTCTTGCCTGGAGAATCGCAGGGACGGGGGAGCCTGGTGGGCTGCCGTCTATGGGGTCGCACAGAGTCGGACACGACTGAAGCGACTCGGCGGCAGCAGCAGCATCTGCTGCTCACTTTTCTCTGGGACTGACTGGCAGTACTGCTTCTTCCTACCCTTCTTTCCAGTGAATAGAGATGCATCCTTGGGTAGAAGTCTCCATGTCTGAGTCACTGATGCCCACTCCCTCCTTACTCTACCATAGCCAGCCCCAGGTAGCTATAGACTGTGGCTCCTTCTCTGAGCTCATGTCGATGGCGTATCACTGTAACCACTGTAACTCTTTGTGCCCAGAGTCTCTCTGGCTCTCTCTCTCTGTCAGACCATCTCTGATTTTGCTTTTTAAAATAGCAAATCAACGTCCAGAACAATAATACCATATAAGCTGAGATGAACAATTAGGAAGTGTCAATACTGGGCTTGTTATCTCTAAGTCTCACAACTTATTACTATTATCTTATCCCCAAGGTAGGTCTCATTACTCCATTTTATTGATGAGAAAAATGAGTCTTTGGAAACTATATTACCAGAAAGTAGTAGAGCTGGAATCAGGCTGAGGTCTGGAATCAAAACTGAAGCAGCTTCATTTCACCAGGCTGCCTTCCTTTGGCAAAAGCTATAGTGTATTATCTTTAATCACCACCAATATTGTTGACTGTATTTACAGATGAATATACGGAGACTTGGAGTCATCATGAGTGAGGAGTCCTATTAATAACAGGACTCAAAGTTGACTCTGAAAACTTTTCTCTTTCCACTACGGGATGCTATGTTCCATCATGGCACTTACTACTTTTCCAGTTATATACTTGCTTTGTAAACACTCAGATTTCAGCCTGCAACCAGTTTAAGTGCCCCTATGTTAAAGTCTCTTGTTACTGCGTCTGAAATTTGGTTTGGACAACACCTTCTTTCTCCTTCTGTTTCTCTGCCTCCTTCTTAGCTTCCCCTTCCACTTGTTCCTAGAATGATTCATCTTCGCATCTTTCGACAGGCATAGATTGTCCCTGAGAATGCTCACAGAACTTGAAATACCAGCCAGAATGTCAGCTTTAAATTACAGTGAGGAATGGAGCTATCAAGCTCTCCAGTGACTCATGTTTGTTGATCAGCACCCTCTCTCCCTGTGGGCAAATCTATGTGGGATGTTAAATTTGTAATTGGGAGATGGGTTGGCAAAATAAGAATTGGAACAAGAGCAATTAGTTGGGGTGTCTGGGTGTGACAGGGTAAAATGGTTCAATGCATCCATTTCTACATTTGAGATTTTTCTGTCACTGGTCTGGGCTGCTTGAATCCTTGGCCCAGGGCACTGACTCTCAGATGGTGCTACTGTAGAGCGTTGGAAAGCTGTTATTGTGCTTGACATAGTAAAAACAATTTTTAAGAATTTTAAAACTTCAATGTTCCACAAATACAAAAATATTTGTGAAATATGTGTGAGATGTAAAGCACAAAGACGGTGAAAATCCACTTACCCACTCTCCAGGCAAAAAACAGAGCATGACCAAGAATGTCAAAGTTTCCTGTGTGTTTCTTTCTCTTCTGTGTCCCATTTTCCTTTCTCAAATAACAATGATCCAAAATTTTGTGTTTATAATTTGATTTTTTTTCACAGTAGCATTACTTTTTCTGTGAATCTCTGAATAACAGATTGACTTTAAAGGAACGGAATCATGCAATATATTTGTATCATTTTTTAAAAAAATTCATGTTGTTTATATAGCCAAAATTCATTAAATTTCCAGTCCATAGTAGTTCATTCCAGTAACACACAGCTTATTTATTCTATTGTTGATAGGCATTTGGATTGCTCAGAATTTGTTGAAATAATAAATAGTACTACCAGATACATTTTGGGGTATTTTCTGTTGGTGCATACATACATGGATTTTCAGGAGTAGAATTCCTGAATCATGGGGTATGCACATTTTCAATTTTACTAGAAAATAAATTTGTGTTCAAAGTGGTTGTAGCAACTATTGACACTTCTATCAGCTGTATAAAATCCATCTTTTTCCCCACATCCTCACAAGCATGTAATGTTACCAGACTTTAATTTCCATTGTGGGTGTGATATTTATCTCACTCTAGTTAGAATTTATACTTCCTCATTTCTAATAAAGTTGAGCATCTTTTCCTATGTTTATTTCCATTTAAGATTATTCATCTGTGAAGTTCTTGTTCAAAATGTTGCCTTTATTTTTTTGAATTGTTTGCTTTCTTATCAGCTGATTTGTAAGAGAGGTGTTTTGGTCTAGGTCTTTTATTTTTAAAATATATTTTGGAGATTAATCAATCCTTTTCCAGTTTTTTGTGTCAAAAGATCTTTTTCCCAGTTTGTGCATTTTCTTGTAATTATTTTTATATGTTTTGAATGAAACAATAGAATTTAAGTTTTCCTTTATAGTTTGTGTGTTTTAAGAAATTTTTCCCTATTTGGAGGTCATAAAAGCACTTTCTCTGTTGTTAACTTTGCCTTTCTGATCTAAGACTGGTTTAACGGAACTGGTTTTTTGATATTGTGTATGAGAGGGATAGAATTTTATTTTTTCACGTGTGAATACTCAAGTGTGCCAAGGTAATTTATTGAGAAGTACATTCTTTCTTGTATGACCTGCTACACATTTTCTGTCATATATCAAAGATCCATGTATGAATAGACTTGTTTTTAAAGTTTCTATTCTGTTTCATTTGACTGTTCCATAACAAGACCCTCTGTCTTAATTATCATGGCCTTATAATAATTCTAACTATGTGATAAAATAAGTGCCTTTTCTTCTTTTTCTTCACGGCCTTATAATAATTCTAACTATGTGATAAAATAAGTGCCTTTTCTTCTTTTTCTTCACGGCCCTTTGCTCTTTCATATAAACTTGAAAATCAACTTGTCAAGTACACCAAACTGTTGGTATTTTAACGGGAATATCATTGAAATCCCCAATCAGTTTGAGAATAATTAATGTTTCTGTGATATCAAGCCTTTTCATCCATATACATGATGTATATATCTGTTTACTAGGTTTTCTTTACCTTTCAGTGTAGTTTTATAATTTTCTTCATAAAGTTCTTGTATAATTTTGTTATATTTNACTATAGATATATTTTTAAATTTTCATTTATGCTGTTGAAATTTATTATTATATACTGAGTTTTACATTTTATAACTGTGCCAAATTATCATATTAAGTTTAGTGATTTATTCATAGCTTCTTTTGGATTTCTAACACACAGATTATATTCACAAGCATAAGTTAACAGTTTTGTTTCTTTCTTTCCAATTCTCATATCTTTTATTACTTTTTATTGTCTGATTACTGACTAAGGACTCCAGTACAATATCTTTCAAATAAAGCTAGCAGATACCATGTCTTTTCCCTAACCACAAAGGGAAAACTTTAAATATTTCATAATTAAATATAATGCTAGCTGTAGGTTTTCTGTAGCTATCATTTATGGTTTAAGGAAGTTCTTTTTTATTTCTAGTTCATTTTCATTTAATTCAGAAAAGGATGTGGAATTCTACCAGTTGCTTTTTCTATAATCATTTATTTGAGATGATTATATTATTTCTCCTCTCTTCAGTTAATATAGTGATATATATTAATTCATTTCTTATGTGAAATCAAACTTTAACTCCTGGGAGCAACCAGCTAATGCATTATCTTGATAAACACACATCCATGCTTCTGGATCGTGTTGCTAATATTCTCATTTTTGTACCTGTGTCTATGAGCAAGACTGGGCTGTAATTTTATTCTCATGCTTCATTGGATTTTGTATCAGAGCACCTGATAAAGTGACCTAGGGATATCCCCAATTTTCTGTACACTGATAGTCTCTGTGAGAATGGAACTTTTTTCCTTAATGGTTTGCCAAGTTATTTTGTCCTTGACTGTTTACTTGAAATTACTGGCTCCCCTGACTAGACCTTGTTTTTCTGAAGGAAGATTTTAACTTCTGATTCAACTTCCTTTGCGGTCATGTGACTGTTTACATTTCATATTTCTTTCTAAGTAAATTTTAGTATGTCATCTTTTTTTCCTAGGGGTCTAATCATTTTATCTGAGTTCTCAAATGCATCACGTGGAGTAAGCTCTTAGCCTACTTTCTGTTCAGTTCAGTTCAGTTGTTCAGTCGTGTCCAGCTCTTTGCGACCCCATGGACTACAGCACACCAGGCTTCCCTGTCCATCACCAACTCCTAGAGCATACTCAAACTCATGTCCATCACGCTGGTGATGCCATCCAAGCATCTCATTCTCTGTCCCCTTCCCCTCCAGCCTTCAATCTTACCCAGAATCAGGGTTTTTTTCTAATAAGTCGGGTCTTCCCATCAGGTGGCCAAAGTATTGGAGTTTCAGCTTCAGCATCTGTACTTCCAATGAATATTCAGGACTGATTTCCTTTAGGATGGACTGATTGGATCTTCTTGCAGTCCAAGGGATTCTCAAGAGTCTTCTCCAACACCACAGTTCAAAAGCATCATTTCTTCAGTGCTCAGCTCTATAGTCCAACTCTCACATCCATAAATGACTACTAGAAAAATGATAGCTTTGCCTAGACAGACCTTTGTTGGCAAAGTAATGTCTCTGCTTTTAATATGCTTTCTAGGTTGGTCATAACTTTTCTTCCAAGGAGCAAGCATCTTTTAATTTCATGGCTGCAGTCACCATCAGCAGTGATTTTGGAGCCCAAAAAACAAAGCCTATAACTATTTCCATTGTTTTCCTATCTGTCATGAAGTGAAGAGACCAGATGCCATGATCTTAGTTTTATGAATGTTTAGTTTTAAGCCAACATTTTCCCTGTCCTCTTTCACTTTCATCAAGAGGCTCTTTAGTTCTTCTCTGCTTTCTGCCATAAGGGTGGTGTCATCTCCATATCTGAGGTTATTGATATTTCTCCCAGCAATCTTGATTTCAGCTTGTGTTTCATCCAGCCCAGCGTTTCTCATGATGTACTCTGTATATAAGTTAAATAAGCAGGGTGACAAGATACAGCCATGATGTACTCCTTTCCCGATTTGAAACAAGTCTGTTGTTCCATGTCTGGTTCTAACTGTTGCTTCTTGACCTGCATACAGATTTCTCAGGAGGCAAGTAAGGTGGTCTGACATTCCCTTCTCTTGTAGAATTTTCCACAGTTTGTTGTGATCCACACAGTCAAAGGCTTTGGCTTGTCAATAAAGAAAAAGTAGATTTTTTTTTAGAATTCTCTTGCTTTCTCGATGATCCAATAGATGTTGGTAATTTGATCTCTGGTTTCTCTGCCTTTTCTAAATCCAGCTTGAACATCTGGAAGTTCATGGTTCACATACTATTGAAGCCTGGCTTGGAGAATGTTGAGCATTACTTTGCTATCATGTGAGATGACTGCAATTGTGCAGTAGTTTGAACATTCTTTGGTGTTTCCTTTCTTTGGGATTGGAATGAAAACTGACCTTTTCCAGTCCTGTGGTCACTGCTGAGTTTTCCAGATTTGCTGGCATATTGAGTGCAGCACTTTCACAGCATCATCTTTTAGAATTTGAAATAGCTCAATTGGAATTCCAGCACCTTTGTAGTGATGCTTCCTAAGGCCCACTTGACTTTGCATTCCAGGATGTCTGGTTCTAGGTGAGAGATCACGCCATTGTGGTTATCTGCGTCATGAGGATCTTTTTTGTACAGTTCTTCTGTGTATTCTTGCCACCTCTTCTTAATATCTTCTGCTTCTGTTAGGTCCATACCATTTCTGTCCTTTATCAACCCCATCTTTGCATGAAATCTTCTCTTGGTATCTCTAATTTTCTTGAAGAGAACTCTAGTCTTTCCCATTCTATTGTTTTCCTCTATTTCTTTGCATTGATCGCTGTGGAAGGCTTTCTTATCTTTCCTTGCTATTCTTTGGAACTCTGCATTCAGATGGGTGTATCTTTCCTTTTCTCCTTTGCCTTTAGCTTTTGTTTTCTCAGCTGTTTGTAAGGCCTTGTCAGACAACTATTTTGCCTTTTTGCATTTCTTTTCTTGGGGATGCTCTTGATCACTGCCTCTTGTATAATATCACAAACCTCCATCAGTATTTCTTCAGGCATTCTCTCTATCAGATCTAATCCCTTGAATCTATTTGTCATTTCCACTATATAATAATAAGGGATTTGATTTAGGTCATACCTGAATGGTCTAGTGGTTTTCCCTACTTTCTTCAGTTTAAGTCTGAATTTGGTAATAAGAAGTTCATGATCTGAGCCACAGTCAGTTCCCAGTCTTGTTTTTGCTGATTGCATAGAGCTGCTTCACCTTTGGCTGCAAAGAAAATAGTCAAGCTAATTTCAGTATTTTCCATCTGGTGATGTTCATGTGTAGAGTTTTCTCTTGTGTTGTTGGAAGAGGATGTTTGCTATGATCAATGCATTTTCTTGGCAAAACTCTGTTAGCCTTTGCCCTGCTTCATTTTGTACTCCAAGGCCAAATTTGCCAGTTACTCCAGGTATCTCTTGAATTCCTACTTTTGCATTCCAGTCCCTGTGGGGGTCACGCCTCAGAAAGAGAGAGGCAGTGGAACTTCCCTCAGCAGAGCTGAGGAGTCCTGAGGAAAAGTGAGCCTGCTGTCCGCCAACCCAGCCGCTGGGTGAGCGAGAGACAATCAGATGCTACAGGGGTTCTGTCTGAGCAGTTCCGCTTTATTGCTGCGAGCTCCCTGATTATAAAGGCAAGTGGGGGCGGGGGGGGGTGTTTGCGAGGGACTTTCTATAGTTGCACCAATCACGTTAAAGGTCAAATCGTCATGTGCCATCATTATAACAGGAGTCTATGGTGATCATGTGCTGTCCACGTGCATGGAAATCAAGAGAGCCAATCAAAAGTTTTGACATGGACCATGCCCCTATCTCTTCTGCCAGGCACCATCTTAGTTTCCGTTGGCAAAGCTAGCCCTTTTCTTTTTTAAGGTTTCCCATTTAGGGCCCCACAGTCCCATATAACGGAGAGGACATATTTTAGGCTGTTAGTTCTAGAAGGTCTTGTAGGTCTTCATAGAACCTTTCAACTTCAGCTTCTTCAGCATTACTTTTTGGGGCATAGACTTGGATTACTGTGATATTGACTGGCTTGTCTTGGAAACAAACAGAGATCATTCTGTCATTTTTGAGATTGCATCCAAGTACTGCATTTTGAACTCTCTTGTTGCCTATGATATCTACTCCATTTCTTCTAAAGGATTCTTAGCCTATTTCAGTTCAGTTCAGTTCATTCACTCAGTCGTGTCTAACTCTTTGTGACTCCATGAATCACAGCATGCCAGGCCTCCCTGTCCATCACCAACTCCCGAAGTTCACACAAACTCATGTCCATCAAGTTGGTGGTGCCATCCAGCCATCTCATCCTCTGTCATCCCCTTCTCCTCCTGCCCCCAATCTCTCCCAGCATCAGAGTCTTTTCCAGTGAGTCAACTCTTCACATCAGCTGGCCAAAGTATTGGAGTTTCACCTTCAGCATCAGTCCTTCCAATGAACACCCAGGACTGATCTCCTTTAGGATGAACTGGTTGGATCTCCTTGCAGTCCAAGGGACTCTCAAAAGTCTTCTCCAACACCACAGTTCTAAAGCATCAATTCTTCGGCACTCAGCTTTCTTCACAGTCCAACTCTCACACCCATACATGACCACAGGAAAAACCATAGGCTTGACTAGACGGACCTTTGTTGGCAAAGTAATGTCTCTGCTTTTCAATATACTATCTAGGTTGGTCATAACTTGCCTTCCAAGAAGTAAGTGTCTTTTAATTTCATGGCTGCAATTGCCATCTGCAGTGATTTTGGAGCCCAAAAAATAAAGTCTGACACTGTTTCCACTGTTTCCCCATCTATTTGCCATGAAGTGATGGGACCAGATGCCATGATCTTCGTTTTCTGAATGTTGAGCTTTAAGCCAACTTTTTCACTCTCCTCTTTCACTTTCATTAAGAGGCTTTTATAGTTCCTCTTCACTTTCTGCCATAAGGGTGGTGTCATCTGCATATCTGAGGTTATTGATATTTCTCCCAGCAATCTTGATTCCAGCTTGTTCTTCTTCCAGCCCAGCGTTTCTCATGATGTACTCAGCATATAAGTTAAATAAGCAGGGTGACAATATACAGCCTTGACGTACTCCTTTTTCTATTTGGAACCAGTCTGTTGTTCCATGTCCAGTTCTAACTGTTCTGGACATATAGTTCTAACAGTTATAACTGTTCATATAGAAACCTATATGCTTCCTGACCTGCATACAGGTTTCTCAAGAGGCAGGTCAGGTGGTCTGGTATTCCCATCTCTTTCAGAATTTCCCAGAGTTTATTGTGATCCACACAGTCAAAGGCTTTGGCATAGTCAATAAAGCAGAAATAGATGTTTTTCTGGAACTTTCTTGCTTTTTTGGTGATCCAGCGGATGTTGGCAATTTGATCTCTGGTTCCTCTGCCTTTTCTAAAACCAGCTTGATTTACATCTAATTTTTGAAGCAGTATAGGTTACTTTCTTTTTAATATTGTTATTAGCGTCTTTTAATCTTTTCAAAAATTTATCTTCAGACATCTTTGCCCATTTTATTTATTATGTTAAAGAATATTATATATATTTTTCCTCTGGTAGTTTTCCAGGCAATTTTCTACTCTCATAAAATTATTTTCTCTATCAAGCAATGGCATTCTGGATTTGATATTATACTTAAAAAATCACTTTTTCTTTCACAAGTACTTTAAATGCTTCTTAAGTATAAGTTTGGGTAGAACTCCAGTTGAAAAATAATTATGAAACGTTTGCGGAGTTAGGATATTAAATGTTCCCTTGTAAGTCTTAACAGGAGGTAAACTGGGTGTTTATACAAACTTCTCACTTCTTTACCTCCATAAGCTTTTGCAGACAGGTCTGAACAGGTTGGTTTTCAAATCCTGTAAGCAATCTGCCAGCAGAGAACACAGCAACCATCAGGAAAGGACAAACAGAACCCTGGCTACTTCAAACTGGGCGGGTGGGGGGGGGGTGCAAAATGGAGAGCAGGATTAGGACTAAAGGTCAGAGAATCTATGTTTCCAAACTTATTTTACACTGCATTCCCTCGCTTCCTCTTGCTGGCTAAACAGAACCGTGAACCCATGTATTGGTATCCAGACAGGACTGCACTTGTTTGCCTTGCTTCACTTCTTCCCTCTGCCTGGAATTCTCTTCTCATATCTCTTTTGCCTAAAACATGTCTATCCTAAGAATATATGGTATTCGCCTGTTAGGTTTCAGCCTAGCTTATGCCCCTCCTTCTTTGAGTTCCTTTCCTTCTCTGCCCACAGGAGTGGCTTCTGCTGCTTTGCTTATCGTATGCAACGTCTCTACTCTTACCACTGTTAATACGACCAGAATTGACATCTGACCAAAGTGAGACACTCACATCCCTACTTGTAGAGTTTGGAACTGGGATTCAGAAGTCTTAGTGAGTCTCCAGTGGTCCCTCTTGGACCTGGATGTTGTGGCCTTTAAGGCTGAGGATGTCTTTCTGCAGCAACCAGTCTCAGAAGTAGAGAAAGCCATTCCATAAATAGAAATGAAGGTAGGTACACAGGGAAAAGCAAAGATTTTGGAATTGGTGCTGATGGGCTAGATGCAGTAACTCTGTTTTATTTGGCACCAGATTCCTGGTTCCGGTTTCTCATTAGGCTCAGGTGTACTTTCCACACTTAAGTTCCAAGAATTGCCCTTGTATCCTTATATAGTAAAAACAGCACCCCCCGCCCCGCCACTTTTTTAACTTTGACAAGTCAGGTAAGATTCTGTTTCTCACAACCAAAAGAAATTTAACAAAAACATCTCCTTCATGAAGCCCTTCTTTATGCCCCCTGTTGAAAGAAAAATCTTTCTATACATGACTACCCAACTTTATTCCTCCACTCACTTAGAATATATCCTGTTTATAAAAAGCACTCCTATATGCTACTTTCTATTTTTCAATTTTAGACTTACATATTGACTTCGCAGGGCTTCCCTTGTAGCTCAGCTGGTAAAGAATCTGCCTGCAATGCAGGAGACACTGGTTCAGTTCCTAGGTCGGGAAGATCCCCTGAAGAAGGGATAGGCTAAGGCTACCCATTCCAGTGTTCTTGAGCTGCCCTGATGGCTCAGATGGTAAAGAATCTTCCTGCAATGTGAGAGACCTGGGTTCGATCCCTGGGTTGGGAAGATCCCCTGGAGAAGGGCATGGCCACCCACTCCAGTATTCTGGCCTGGAGAATCCCCATGAACAGAGGGGCCTGGTGCCACGGGGTTGCAGAGAGTCAGACGCGACTGAGCGACTAAGCACAGTGCAGCACACTGACTTCATAATAAGGGAAAAGAGGACTTGCCTCTGTTCCTGTCCTCTCTTTTTCTTTCTTTTTTTAAATTTTAATTTTTTGACTTGTATCAAAATGTGATATTTTCAGACTTGTCAAACTAAGTGACTCTTAGCAACTCCTAAGCAAACTCTTTCCATTCTGTCTGCAGTTTCTGTCTTCTGGAATTTATATTCAGGGAATTCTGAGGAGGCCTGAACCTCGTCAGCTAATTTTTAAGGCAACTTCAAGGGTCAGACTTTTCTCTGTTTCAAAACCATAGATACTGGTTACCTGGATTACTGATCAGGCCACATAGAAGAGGTGAAGTGATATGCCATCAGTGAGACAATAAACATTGATAAATAAGTCAGAGAAAATTAGTAATGATAAGACTTTCTTCCATTGTTTAAAGCATTTGACCCCATTCTTAATAATTACCTATTTTCCCAGTTTTTTAAATTGTGGTAAGAACACACAGGGTCTTCCCAGGTGGCGCTAGTGGTAAAGAACCCACCTGCGAATGCAGACATGGCACCCCATTGCAGTCTTCTTGCCTGGAGAATCCCACGGACAGAGGAGCCTGGCAGGCTACAGTCCACGGAGTCACAAAGAGTCAGACATGACTGCATGACTTAACACGCACGTACACATGCAGGAACTCACAGCATGAGATCTGCTCTCTTAACAGATTCTCAAGTGTACAGTACACTGTTGTTAGCTACAAGCACAATGTTGTACAGCAGTTCAGTTATCTAGAGCTTTTTCATCTTGAATGACTGAAACCTCCTAATTATTGAACAGCAACTCCAAATATACCCCTCCTTCCAGACCCTGTCAACCACTGTTTATTCTCTGCTTGTACAAATCTGACTATTTTAGATGCCTCTTACATGTAGAATCTGGAGAAGGCAATGACACCCCACTCCAGTACTCTTGCCTGGAAAATCCCATGGGCGGAGGAGCCTGGTGGGCTGCAGTCCTTGGGGTGGGGTCACTAAAGTCGGACACGACTGAGCAACTTGACTTTCACTTTTCACTTTCATGCGTTGGAGAAGGCAATGGCAACCCACTCCAGTGTTCTTGCCTGGAGAATCCCAGGGACGGGGGAGCCTGGTGGGCTGGCGTCTATGGGGTCGCACAGCGTCGGACACAACTGAAGCGACTTAGCAGCACATGTGGAATCCTGCAGCATTTGTCCTTATGTAACTAACTTATTTCACATAGTATAATGTCTTCCAGGTTCATCCATGTTGTCACAAATGGCAGGATTTCCTTAATTTTTAAGGCCAAATAATATTTCATCAGGTATATATGCCACATTTTCTTTACCCATTCATCTGTCCACAGACACTTGGGTTGTTTCCACATTTTCGCCCTTGTGAATAGTCCTACAATTTGTCCTATGTGTCCTCCTGCTTCATTTTCCTCTTGTCCTACTTTGGTTGTGTCTTAATTTTGGTTAAATCAGTGTTCAATATTTACCTTTGAATATATATGCAAATATCATAATAGCTGAACCATATGCTATGATGTGATTACTTTCTGTTTTATTTCACTGAGGTTAATCATTGTCTTTTTGAATTTTTTTCTTAGTTTTCTGTGTGAAAGTGAAAAGTGAAAGTCACTCAGTTTTGTCCAGCTCTGTGACCCCATGGACTGTACAGTCCATGGAATTCTCCAGGCCAGAGTACTGGAGTGGGTAGCCTTTCCCTTCTCCAGGGGATCTTCCCAACCCAGGGATTGAACCCAGGTTTCCCGCATTGCAGGCGGATTCTTTACCAGCTAAGCCACAGGGAAGCCCAGTTTTCTATGTACTTGTTATTCATTCAGCCACAAATTGTCACTGACAGAATTTGAAAACTCTCCTAAATATTGCAAACACATCAGCTGCTCTGTAAGTTCATTTTATTTTCTTGGAGATGTCCCAACGAAGCCTCTTCTTTCCCTCTTCCAACATGGATCAGTTGCCATCTGCAGTTATTATCCTGAAACTTTCTCTCACCACTCTGCTGTATGCAGTTCTTCTGTTGCCTGGGTCTCAATTTCTTCATTCTTGGTTTTACCTCTGATGGCTTAGAGACTATTCTCTCTAGCCAGTGTTCTAAAATTTCATGGGGATTTGCCTGAATGTGAATCTTTTTCCATTCATTGTGCAGGATGAGTCTTTTTAATCTACTAAACCATGACCTTAGCATTTGCAATTTTTCCTATTATTTCTTTGATAGTGTCTTTTTTCCGTTTTCTTTGTTCCGTAGAACTCCTAGTAATTAAAGTTTGAACTTTGTGAGGTAGACCTCTAGTTTTTTATTTTCCACCTCTTTCTCTTGTAAATGTTACCTTCTTGGAAACCTCCTCATCTTTATCCTCCAAGATTTCTACTGAATTTTGGAAACTTTTTTCTCCTCATCTTTTTTGAACTTCCGTGAACTTTTTTTATCTGTTTAGTGTTCCTTTCATGGCATCATGATCTTATTTCATAGATTAATATTTTCTCTTACATCTCAAAGCTTATCAGTTATAGTTGAGTTATTGTGTATGTTATTGTTCAGTTGCTCAGCCGTGTCTCACTCTATGACCCAATGGACTGCAGCATGCCGGGCTTCCCTGTCCTTCACTATCTCCCTGAGTGTGCTCAAACTCATGTCTCTTGAGTTGGTGATGTCATCCAACCATCTTATCCTCTGTCTACTCCCTCTCCTCCTGCCTTCAATTTCCCAGTATCAGGGTCTATACCAATGAGTTGATCTTCGCATCAGGTGGCCAAAGTATTGGAGTTCCAGCGTCAGCATCAATCCTTCCAATGAATATTCAGGGTTGATTTCCTTTAGGACTGACTAGTTTAATCTTGCTGTCCAAGGGACTCTCAAAATGGCTCAGCAGGTAAAGAATCTGCCTGCAATACAAGAGACACAGGTTTGATCCCTGGGTCAGGAAGATCTCCTGAAGAAGGTCATGGCAGCACTCCAGTTTTCTTACCTGAAATCCCACGGAGAGAGGAGCTTGGCAGGTTAAAGACCAAGGAGTCTGACATATCATGTATAGGTGTGAAGAATAAGTGTGAAAGGATTTGTATATAATTCATAGTAGAGATTTCCCTCAAATATCATGTGATTCTGATGATCCAGTTTTTATACGTTTCAGTTCAATCACTCAGTCTGGTCTGACTCTTTGCGACCCCATGGACTGGAGCACGTCAGGCTTCTCTGTCCATCACCAACTCCCAGAGCTTCTCGTGTCCATTGAGTCGGTGCTGCCATCCAATCATCTCATCCTCTGTCATCCCCTTCTCCTCCTGCCTTCAGTCTTGCCCAGCATCAGAATCTTTTCCAAACAGTCGGGTCTTCCCATCAGGTGGCCAAAGAATTGGAGTTTCAGCTTCAGCATCTGTCCTTCCAATGAATATTCAGGACTGATTTCCTTTAGGATGGACTGATTGGATCTCCTTGCAGTCCAAGGGATTCTCAAGAGTCTTCTCCAACACTATAGTTCAAAAGCATCAATTCTTCAGTGCTCAGCTTTCTTCACAGTCCAACTCTCACATCCATACATGACTACTGGAAAAACGATGGCTTTGCCTAGACAGACCTTTGTTGGCAAAGTAATGTCTCTGCTTTTAATATGCTTTCTAGGTTGGTCATAACTTTTCTTCCAAGGAGCAAACGTCTTTTAATTTCATGGCTGCAGTTACCATCTGCAGTGATTTTGATACCCCCAAAATAAAGTCTGTCATTGTTTCCATTGTTTCCCCATCTATTTGCCATGAAGTGAAGGGACCAGATGCCATGATATTTGTTTTCTTAATGTTGAGTTTTAAGCCAACTTTTTCACTGACCTCTTTGACTTTCATCAAGAGCCTCTTAGTTCTTCTCTGCTTTCTGCCATAAGGGTGGTGTCATCTGTGTATCTAAGGTTGTTGATATTCTCCCAGCAATCTTGATTCCTTGTGCTTCATCTAGCCTGGCATTCTCATGATGTATAAGTTAAATAAGCAGGGTGACAATATACAGCCTTGACGTACTCCTTTCCCAATTTGGAACCAGTCTGTTGTTACATGTCCAATTCTAACTGTTGCTTCCTGACTTGCATACAGATTTCTCAGGAGGCAGGTAAGGTAGTCTGGCATTCCTGTCATTGAATTTCCCAGAGTTTATTGTGATCCACACAGTCAAAGGCTTTGGCATAGTCAATAAAGCAGAAATAGATATTTTTCTGGAACTCTCTTGCTTTTTCCATGATCCAGCAGATGTTGGCAATTTGATCTCTGGTTCCTCTACCTTTTCTAAAACCAGCTTGAACATCTGGAAGTTCATGTTTCATGTATTGATGAAGCCTGGCTTGGAGAATTTTGAGCATTACTTTGCTAGTGTGTGAGATGAGTGCAATTGTGCAGTAGTTTGAGCATTCTTTGGCATTGCCTTTCTTTGGGATTGGAATGAAAACTGATCTTTTCCAGTCCTGTGGTCACTGCTGAGTTTTCCAGATTTCTTGGCATATTGAGTGCAGCACTTTTACAGCATCATCCTTTAGCATTTGAAACAGCTCAACTGGAATTCCATCACCTCCACTAGCTTTGTTCATAGTGATGCTTCCTAAGGCCCACTTGACTTTGCATTCCAGGATGTCTGGTTCTAGGTGAGGGATCACACCATCATGGTTATCTGGGTCATGAAGATCTTTTTTGTATAGTTCTGTGTATTCTTGCCACCTTTTCTTAATATCTTCAGCTTCTGTTAGGTCCATACCGGTTCTGTCCTTTACTGTGCCCATCTTTGCATGAAATGTTTTCTTAGTATCTTTAATTATCTTGAAGAGATCTCTAGTCTTTCCCATTCTATTGTTTTCCTCTATTTCTTTGCATTGATCACTGAGGAAGGCTTTCTTATCTCTCCTTGCTATTCTTTGGAACTCTGCATTCAAATGGGTATATCTTTCCTTTTTTCCTTTGCCTTTAGCTTCTCTTTTTTTCTCAGCTATTTGTAAGGCCTCATCAGACAACCATTTTGCCTTTTTGTATTTCTTTTTCTTGGGGATGCTCTTGATCACTGCCTCTTGTACAATGTCACAAACCTCCATCCATATTCTTCAGGCACTCTGTCTATTAGATCTAATCCCTTGAATCTATTTGTCATTTCCACTGTATAATCATAAGGGATTTGATTTAGGTCATACTTGAATGGTCTAGTGGTTTTCTCTACTTTCTTCAATTTAAGTCTGAATTTGGCAATAAGGAGTTCATGATCTGAGCCATAGTCAGCTCCTGGTCTTGTTTTTGCTGACTGTATAGAGCTTCTCCATCTTTGGCTGCAAGGAATATAATCAATCTGATTTCGCTGTTGACCATCTGGTGATGTCCATGTGTAGAGTCTTCTCTTGTGTTGTTGGAAGAGGGTGTTTGCTATGACTGGTGCCTTCTCTTCGCAAAACTCTGTTAGCCTTCGCCCTTTATACTCCAAGGCCAAATTTGTCAGTTACTCCAGGTATCTCTTGAATTCCTCCCGTTGCATTCCAGTCCTCTATAATGAAGAGACATCTTTTTGGGGTCTTATTTCTAGAAAGTCTTGTAGTTTATCATAGAACCTTTCAACTTCAGTTCTTCAGCATTACTGGTTGGGCATAGACTTGGATTACAGTGATATTGACTGGCTTGCCTTGGAAACAAACAGAGATCATTCTGTCATGTTTGAGATTGCATCCAGGTACTGCATTTTGGACTCTTTTGTTGACTGTGATGGCTACTCCATTTCTTCTAAGGGATTCTTGTCCACGCTTGTAGATGTAATGTTCATCTGAGTTAAATTCACCCATTCCAGTCCATTTTAGGTTACTGGTTCCTAAAATGTCAGTATTCACTCTTGCCATTTCCTGTTTGACCACTTCCAATTTGCCTTGATTCATGGACCTAACATTCCTGGTTCCTATGCAATATTGCTCTTTACAGCATCGGACTTTACTTCCATCACCAGTCACATCCACAGCTGGGTGTTGTTTTCACTTTGACTCTGCTTTTAATTCTTTCAGGAGTTATTTCTCCACTGAATATCCTATAGCATATTGGGCACCTACTGACCTGGGGAGATCATGTTTCAGTGTCCTATCTTTTTGCGTTTTCATGATGTTCATGGGATTCTCAAGGCAAGAATACCAAAGTGGTTTGCCATTCCCTTCTTCAGTGGACCATGTTTTGTCAAAACTCTTCACCATGACCCTTCCACTTGAGTGGCCCTACAAGGTATGGCTCATAGTTTCACTGAGTTAGATTAGGCTGTGGTCCATGTGATCAGTTTGGTTAGTTTTCTGTGATTGTGGTATTCATTCTGTCTGCCCTCTGATGGATAAGGATAAGAGGCTTATGGAACCTTCATGTTGGGAGAGACTGACTGAGGGGGAAACTGCCTGTTGTTCTGCTGCGCAAATGTTTAAACATTTAGGAGCAAATTACTGTAAAGCTGATTGATGATTAGGAGGTCTGTATGAAGGGAAGGGCTTGCTTACTAGTGGGACTGCACTTACAGCAATGAAACAGAAATTTGGCTCTATTTTGAGAGCCTACTTCAAATTTTCTCTTGGGCTGCTCAGTTTTTCCAGGGAGAAATCTTCTAATTTCCTGCCTGGGATATAAACATGATTGTCAGTATTCTGGGAGTCTAGAAAGCTTTCCCTGAAAACTGCTCTTTTTGTTTCAGAGCCTTATTCTTGCCTACAGTTATACCTGGAGTTCCACATTCATAGTCTTTTGGCCCTTCTCACCAGAGTATGTGTGTCTGATCTTCTGATGATATTGGGAATGAGGGAATTCAGGCTGTGGAAGCAAATCTAGGGGTCTAATTGTTTCTCGTGCAAGCCTTCAACCAGTTCTTCTGTTTGCAGTCTGCCACACCCAGGCTTACTTTTTATTTGTGTTACCTTTTTATAATTGAGCTCTAAGTGTTCTTTGTATATTCTAGACATGAGTCCTTTATCAGATATGTAATTTGCAAAGTATTTTCTCCCATTCCGTGGGTTTTTTTTTTTTTTTCATTTTCTTGATGACATTCTTTCAGGCACAAATGTTTTAACTTTGATGAAGTCCAACTAGTTATGTTTTTCTTTTTCTTATTGTGCTTTTAGTGTCATGAATAAGAATCTATTGCCAAACCCAAGGTCACAAAGATTTACACTTAACATTTATGCTTTCTTCTAAGTCTTTTGTAGTTTTGGCTCTTATATTTATGTCTTTGATCCATTTTATGTAAATATTTTATATACTATGAGGTAGAGGTCAAAGTTTATTTTTTTGCATATGGCTATATGTACCATTTGTTGAAAAACAACATCATTCTTTTTTTTTTTTT
>SJYQ01002385.1:1091689-1105857 GCA_006410935.1 Redunca redunca | reverse complement strand
TTTGTTAATGTGGTGAATCACATTGATTGATTTGCGGATATTGAAGAATCCTTGCATCCCTGGGATAAAGCCCACTTGGTCATGGTGTATGATCTTTTTAATGTGCTGTTGGATTCTGATTGCTAGAATTTTGTTGAGGATTTTTGCATCTATGTTCATCAGTGATATTGGCCTGTAGTTCATCATTCTTTTCTCATTGAATTATTGTGATATCCTAATTGGTAATCAGTTGGCCAAGATAAATGAGTTTACTCCTGAACTCTTAATTCTATGCTATTGACCTTTACATCTATTCTTATGCTATTGCTACACTGTTTTGACTATTGTTGCTATGTAGTAAGTTATGAAATCAAGAATTGTAGGTCCTCCAATTTTTTTATTTTATTATTTTGGCTTTTGAAGTTCCTTGAATTTCATATGAATTTCATCAACTTCTGCAGAGAACCCAGGTGGAATTCTTACAGATTGCATTGAACTTGTAGATCAATTTAAGGAGTTTCTCAGCTCTTTCTTCCGTTTCCTCCATGAAATATTTCTTGTCTAGAGTGAAATTTTGTCTTCTTTCTTGAAATATCTTAGAATGAGAGTAAAGACTTTACATAGAGTAGAAAATTGTAGAAATAGAGAAATCCATGGTTTTTTAAATCTCATATTTTAAATTAAAGATATGTTGTTACAAGATATTTTTCTAGAACCTTCAAATTTTCTTAGGGGCCAGAATATGAAGCACGGAATGTGAAACAGGAAAATGANTTCATGGAGTGAAACCACCATGCAATCCTGGATCAGGTACCTCTAGACTCTCTTGTGATAGTGAAACAAACACCTATCTTTTTAAGCCACTGTTCCATAATTTAGTAGACTCAGTAAAAGTGAAGTCGCTTAGTCGTGTCCGACTCATTGCGACCCCATGAATCGCAGCACGCCAGGCCTCCCTGTCAGTCACCAACTCCTGGAGTTCACTCAGACTCACGTCCATCAAGTCAGTGATGCCATCCAGCCGTCTCATCCTTGGTCGTCCCCTTCTCCTCCTGCCCCCAATCCCTCCCAGCACCAGAGTCTTTTCCAATGAGTCAACTCTTCGCATGAGGTGGCCAAAGTACTGGAGTTTCAGCTTCAGGTTCAGTCCTTCCAAAGAAATCCCAGGGCTGATCTCCTTCAGAATGGACTGGGTTGGACCTCCTTGCAGTCCAAGGGACTCTCAAGAGTCTTCTCCAACACCACAGTTCAAAAGCATCAATCCTTCGGCGCTCAGCCTTCTTCACAGTCCAACTCTCACATCCATACATGACCACAGGAAAAACCATAGCCTTGACTAGACGGACCTTAGTCGGCAAAGTAATGTCTCTGCTTTTGAATATAATATCTACTGCCTCCTGAAAATAATTCTTTTTGCCTAGGTTTATGAAGTTTCTAGAATTCCACTCCAGTGAGAAAAGCATTTTAAAAGTTTGTTTCATCTTCACAGTAAAACTCAATTCAATTTTTTTACTGTCAAGTGAAATAAACTTTTAAAATGTTTTTCTCACTGGAACGGAATTCTAGAAACTTCGTAAACCTAGGCAAAAAGAATTATTTTCAGGAGGCAGTAAATATTATTATTCACCTGTAACTATTGTTAATAGTAATATTAATAAGAATAACTTCATTATCTACATAACTTTTTATGGCTTGCAAACTAAGTTTATGTACATTATATCTCTTCTGTATCTATTGTAAATCATTTTGGCACCACCACAAATAGGCTCTTTGTGTCTACATTACTAAATTTCTGTAAAAGTGCATTTTGGAGTTGTTACCTTCTGCCTGACCTATAACATTTCACCATGTGGAACAAGAATTATTAACCTACTTTGTACTACGGACCCTTTGACAGCATGACAGGCTCCTAAATCAGGAAAATATACTTAAAAGCACGCAGTAGAATAAATAGGATTACAAAGAGAACAAGCTATACTAAAATACTGCTATTAGAACATTTAAAACCACATTTGCAGTATGTGTATGTGCTAAGTCACTCAATCATGTCTGACTTTTTGCAGCCCTATGGACTGTAGCCCACCAGGCTCCTCTGTCCATGGAACTTTCCAGGCAAGAATATTGGAGTGGATTGCCATGCCCTCCTCCAGGGGATCATCCCAACCCAGGGATCTAACCCCCTTTTCTTGTGTTTCCTACTTGGGAGGAGGATTCTTTACCACTAGCACCACCTGGGGAGAGTAATGTATGTATCTTTAAATAAATATTTTAAGTAATAAGAACTTATGACAGGTCTAATAACTTCTGTGGTTTTAAGGTAGAAAAGAATACAAACAGTATTTTAAGATACCTTCAAAAAGTTAGTACAATATAAGAATAATTATGATTTCTATTGGTGAAAAAGAGATAGATTTTTGTACCTACTTTCAAAACTGAAGAAAATGCTAAATTTCAGTTAGAAGTTATTGAAAATTATAATAGAACTTTTTCCCATTCAAGTTCATGGACCCCTGAACTACATCCTTGAAGAAGAAAGAGATATAGGAAGTGAAATCTATTTTGTTACAAATAAAATTCAAGAAAACTACACTCATCACTACATTTCTCTGTGTGTGTCTATGTTTTGATTGAACTTTGATATTTAGTTCACGCTCCCAAGGTGAGAGTGATCAGCCATAGGAAATACTCAGGCTGCTTTGCTTGATCTCTGTGAAAATGAGATTCTGGCAAAGACATATTAAGATCCACTATGATGGATGTTTCCCTGGTGGCTTCCCTGGTGGCTTAGACGGTAAAGCGTCTGCCCACAATGCAGGATACCCGGGTTCAATCCCTGGGTCGGGAAGATCCCCTGGAGAAGGCAATGGCACCCCACTTCAGTGCTCTTGCCTGGAAAACCCCATGGACGGAGGAGCCTGGTAGGCCACAGTCCATGGGGTCGCAAAGAGTCAGACACGACTGAGCCACTTCACTTCACTTCAGGATGGATGGTTTTCTCAACAAATGTGTTATGTCATTTTTGTGTCACCCAGTTAAAAATTCAATGTCAGCAAGTTAAAAGAGATAACTGCAAACCCAGAAACCTATCCCTAAACAGATCTCACATTACTGGTTGAAACACTCTTTTCAAATCTGCCAATTTCTTACCTCTTCCCTTTTTCAATGCAAACAACTTCTGCACTAAATAAATATTTATTCATTAACTAGTATAACATCCTGTGTTGCCTGCTGACCTCATAGTCCAAATTCAAGTTTAAGGTCAAGGTGGCCTTGGCTGAGGTTAAAAGAAATGGAATGACAGGAAGGAGTTGGTACACCATAAACAAAAATTCAAATCTTTTCCCAGTAGCCTTTTTGAGCCATACTCAAAAGACAGAAAATGCTGAAATTTAGAATAGATCATGTTTTTCAGACAAAACCTTAGTTCAAATTGGAATATACATACAAGCAAGGTGGTTAACTGTAGAAACGTAATTTTGTTGTATTAAGACCCACTGAATTACACGTGCTGTCGAGAACATTATGAAGGCTCTCTCTGTAGGGTCAAGATTAGAAGCTGCATGTGACGTTAAGAGATAAATAAAATTTTGTTTTGTTTTGCTCCTGTTGCCCTTCCTTCCACCATGTTTTAAAAAGTGAATTAATCAATAAAGTACTTTTGAGAATGTGACCTAACAGGAGCATTGGGTGGGATTTTCTGGCTAAACTTATCAACCTCTTTAGTTTGTCCTTTGACCTTTATAATTTAATTCCTTTGGATCCTGAATCATTTTTAAAAACATTACCATTTTCCAGATCTTTAAGTGTTTCTGAGAAGCATGAGACTGAACACCCATCATTAGTTATCACACAACTATTAGAGGATTAATTGACAGATAACTGACAGCTGGATTCTAGGACCCTGAGATAGCAGAGAAGTGTCTGAGAGGAAGGATACAGTGTGAATTCAGATGACCTGGGCCAAATTCTTCCCCTACTTTCTGAGCATCAGTTTCCAAATCTTTGAAAAGGTTTTGATTATAAAGTTTGCCTTCATATGTTGTAAGAATAGTCTGTAAAATTGCACTGTAATTAATAAGTACTGCCTTGTTCTTTTTTTCCAGTGGCCATGTATGGATGGGAGTGTTGGACTGTGAAGAAAGCTGAGCGCTGAAGAATTGATGCTTTTGAACTGTGGTGTAGGAGAAGACTCTTGAGAGTCCTTTGGACTGCAAGGAGATCCAACCAGTCCATCCTAAAGGAGATCAGCCCTGGGTGTTCATTGGAAAGACTGATGCTAAAGCTGAAGCTCCGGTACTTTGGCCACCTCATGCAAAGAGTTGACTCATTGGAAAAGACTCTGATGCTGAGAGGGATTGGGGGCAGGAGAAGAAGGGGACGACAGAGGATGAGATGGCTGGATGGCATCACCAACTCGATGCATGTGAGTTTGGGTAAACTCCGGGAGTTAGTGATGGACAGGGAGGCCTAGCGTGCTGTGATTCATGGGGTTGCAAAGAGTTGGACACGACTGAGCGACTGAACTGAACTGAACTGAACCTTGTTCTTTAGTGCTTTCTGTGAGTCAAAGAGTCAGGAAGGCAAATAACAGATAAGTGAAAAAGAATATTAATTTTTGATGATTTTGCCCAAGATGGGTCAGCAGGGCCCATCTAGGGTCTCAAAAGTGCAAGAGAATATTTTTAAAGAGTGCAGGAGAGGTTTTAAATGCAGTCTTTATAACTAGTTTATACCTAGAGTGTATCATCTTTATCTATCCATCTAACCAACCTTCAGCAAATAATTACCAAGCTCCTATTCAATGCCAGGTGTGGAAAGAGTAGAGACTCAGGAAAAATCTGTCATACCCCTACCAGCTTAGTCTAGTTGTAGGAGTCCCAGAGTTATGGATCTTATTATCCTTATCCATTGAGTTTTCTTCCATTCAGCACTTTGAAACCACTGTTGCCCAAAATGTTTCAGCCCCATTGGAACATTTAGGCCTTCTCTGTCAAAAAACCTAAGGTTTCCTGAGGCCAAGCAGGAGGTCATTTTTGTAAAAGAACCTAGAAAATTATCTGAAAAATTGTAAATCCTTAACACACGTGTGGAAGTATTTATTATTTATTTATTTGGTGGTAGTGGTGTGGAAAGTAGCTTGAGTGTCTGACGTATGGAAGGATACATGGTTAAGTGGTAGCAGGCATCCAGACTGAGAAATCATTAAAAACAAGCAACTGGTCATTTTTAGTTAAGGTGCCTACACAGAAGTTACAGTAAAATTATCTATTAAATTCATTTTAATTACAGGAAAAATATGCGGAGGATACCACACATTGATCGTAGGTAGCTTTTCAAAACCGAACGTGTGAACACAATGCATTACAATGTTACGCAGTTTGCAGGTCACTGTTTTACTGTTTTCTTCATTGTCTGTCCTTTCACTTCACATTACCTTCACCTAGTCACATATTTCATTGGAGACGGCAAGACACAAAATATTAATAAAGCGACATAATCCGTGGAATTTTTTTGTGCCTTCCTTTTGCATAATCAGAAATACTAGAAAGAAAACTGTAATAGGAATCAGGCAACTTCTGTGAGCTTGAGCAAGACACTTAACTCCTCTGAATATCTGTCAAAATGGTGATACATGTAACTTGCTTACTGAGCTCATGAGGTGGTTGTGCAAATCAAATAAAAGTATTCACAAGGAGGCTCTTTTTTTTAATCAAAAACGTACAAGTGGTGGATATTATTTTATTATTACTTCTGTATCGTCTGTGCTTCTCAGTCTAATATTTTGTTCACTGCATAGCCTCATCGTGGTACCCCTTCTATTAATAAAAGCTGCCCCATGGAGTAGAGTAGATCTCCTCTTATTGATCGGTGTATCTGACTGTCTAGCGGAAATGGAGTACCACGTATGCTGGAGCCACCACCGTCATGCCCAGGATGGAGTGGTGCCACCTTGTTATAAAGAGTGCGCTGTTCACAGGTTACCTGAGGCTCCAGCCCTGTCTCCTGTCTGCGGGATGATTTACAGTGCCTGCTGAATGGGAGATTACAGTGCTGCAATCAGAGAACAGAGCTCCTGCTGTGGCCAGCACAGCAGGGAGGAATCAGAAGTGGTCGACACAGTTTGGGAAAAAGAAAGTAGGGACAGAATGAAAATTTGAAAGATGGGACCTGGAGACTCAAGTCCTCTTGGGTCAAGAGCGCTGTTCCTCGGAGCCACATCACTTTTACTTAATATCTTGGCAAGCAGAAAGGATCTGTTTTGTTATGATGAAGTCAGCCTGCTGTGTCCCAGGTCACGTCTCCCATTTTGTTGATTACTTTAAGCTATCTTTGTTATTTTCTTGTATGAGGGCTCTCACCTTGCTGGAGGTCATAGACCCGCATATGCCTTGGGAAAACACCTTAGTGTGTGCACAAGCAGCGTCCTGGACTTGCGCTGACCTGGCATTCCAAGGTCCACACTGTGTTTTTCCTTAGCTTAGCAGGGCATGACAACCCCAACTGATCAGCCTAATGTACTTCTATTTGGGTTATGCTGTATTGCTATATTTTGCTTTTATTCTTTTCCCATAGTGATTTTCTCATGGCTTAGCCAGAGTAACAGGTGGCTGACTATTAACTCCTGTAAGCTTCCATTTGCATTAGAGGATGGCCATACCTAATTCTGTTCACAGGATACACCATCTTCCCTGAACAGTCTGAATAATGTAGTAGCAGAAGAGCAGAAGAAAGTAATTTGGGAAATAAAACTAACCTGTTGGTGATGCATAGCACTGCTAGTTCCCAAAGTGTTCTTTGTTCTCATTACGTTTTTATCTTTCTAGGAGAGAAATTAACAGCAGTAATACCTTACATGTGCATGCTATATTGCACCCTAAAAGAGTTTTTGTGAAATATACTTTAATGCCTAACACCTCTTAATAAACTAGGAAGAGCATGATCTCATTTTAATTTTATAGAAAGGGAGATAAGTTTTAAAACTAGGTTAAAAACCTTGCTCAAGATTACGTACCTCTTTAGTAGTAATGGTGAACCAGACTCAGGCCTTTGCATCTGCGTTTCTGTTTTTACATATTTTATATTTTTATCTATTTGCTCTAAAAGTGTAAACAACTGTGAACACTTGGGATGGTCATTAACTATATATCAGAGAATTTTTCTGATTTGAAATGGACTTTCTCCACCTATGGTACAATCTTGATTAAATAAAAGCAAAGTAACCACAATATCATACAAAAATAAAGACATCACCATAATTATTTTTAAAAAGATTCTGTCAAAAGGCATTTTGACTGATTTTCTAGTTGGCTATATATCAGATCATTGAGTAAAGTATCAGAGTTCTTACCATCTTTTTCAGTTATTGCTTAATTATTCCTGTTCTGCAGGTGGTACAAAATGTACTCATTTTAAGAGGGAGAGTTGCAGAAAATCTGCACTAAGGTCAAAGTACATTTTTTAGTTTTCCCCAGTGATTAGAAAGCCTCAGGCCTAAGGACAGATCTGCCGGCTGAAGTAGCCAATTCAGCAAAAGGAGGAGGACTTTGCTTTCCAGCTGAGAGTCTCTACTTTGGGTACTACTAAGGGAATCTTGGCAGAGTCCCATTCGTATTGACCTATGAACTCTGTCCTTCATTACATAAGAGGGCAAAACAGAAACACTTCCTGTATGACATCAGAGAAGTCCTTGCTAATGGCCCTGCTCCATGCTTATGTAATATAAAGTACTGCTAACAGTAGAGACAAGGCAGAAAGGATTGCTTTAACAGTTGCTTTAAAAGAAGTTTATATGGAAAGGGCATTTTGTGCATCATGATACATTGCCCTTACTTTCACATTATGCTGCATTTACACAAAGTAAGTAAGATGGAGATTTGGCAATTATCTAGCTAAAGTGATCAATGTTAATGGACAATCTGGTTAATTTGGCTTTTAAAAGTAGATTCTTAGCAACAAGAAGTGAAATGCCCAGAGAGCTCTTAAAGGAAATTTCTTTAATTTTTAAGGTAAATTGCAGTTCCTGATTTTATTTTTCAATTACCTCGTGATGTTTTCAATGGTATTGCTGCAATAATAACAGTTTATTCTTAAATAGTCCCTTGCATTCAATTAGTTCAAAGTAGATTCAGGTAGGTTATCAGTTTCCATGCAGCCTTATGAAATGAATATGAGTTACAAACATTGGTTACAACATTCAGAAAATGAAGATCATGGCATCCGGTCCCATCACTTCATGGGAAATAGATGGGGAAACAGTGGAAAGTGTCAGACTTTATTTTTGGGGGGCTCCAAAATCACTTCAGATGGTGACTGCAGCCATGAAATTAAAAGCCGCTTCCTCCTTGGAAGAAAAGTTATGACCAACCTAGATAGTATATTCAAAAGCAGAGACATTACCTTGTTGACTAAGGTCCGTCTAGTCAAGGCTATGGTTTTTCCAGTAGTCATGTATGGATGTGAGAGCTGGACTGTGAAGAAGGCTGAGCACCGAAGAACTGATGCGTTTGAACTGTGGTGTTGGAGAAGACTCTTGAGAGTCCCTTGGACTGCAAGGAGATCCAACCAGTCCATTCTGAAGGAGATCAACCCTGGGATTTCTTTGGAAGGAATGATGCTAAAGCTGAAACTCCAGTACTTTGGCCACCTCATGCAAAGAGTTGACTCATTGGAAAAGACTCTGATGCTGGGAGGGATTGGGGGCAGGAGGAGAAGGGGATGACAGAGGATGAGATGGCTGGATGGCATCACAGACTCAATGGACGTGAGTCTGAGTGAACTCCGGGAGATGGTGACTGACGGAGGCCTGGCGTGCTGCGATTCATGGGGTCACACAGAGTCGGACACAACTGAGCGACTGAACTGAACTGAACTGAACTACAAACATTGGTAACTCTGCTACTTTTATTATCTTTTTTCTTCTCTAAATTCTAGGCATACTGATTTCTGATTTCTTCCAGAAATTTCATTTACTCTGTGTGTGTATGTGTTTACACTGAGGGATAAAATTCTAATTCTTTTTACTCTGAGCTAGACTTTTCTTTCACTGTGGACTATATTGCTTATTCTCATCAAAATGTTCATTCACTCATTTTAGGCAAATATTTATTAGACATATGCTAACTTTATACAAAGCACTGAACTAGGTTTTTGTTTGCTTTGTAAGAAATTGCCAACACAAGACCACTCTTGACCTATAAAAACTTCAATCTCATATGGTTTGATCTGGTATATAAGAGATGAGATGAGTATTAGGGAAAAAGTCTAAGGTGAAGAGGGAAGATCTTTTGGAGGTAGTGACATTTAGAATTTGGCTTGGCATTACTAGATTTCAAGAGAGATACAGTAAGGATGCTATTCCAGAACACAAATGGGATGTACAAGAATATAGAGACTTCCCAGGAGGCACCAGTGGTAAAGAACCCGCCTGCTGATGCAGAAGACATAAGAGACGCAGATCTGACACCCTGGGTCAGGAAGATCCGCTGGAGGAGGACATGGCCACCCGCTCCAGTGTTCTTGCCTGGAGAAGCCCGTGGACAGAGGAGCCTGGTGGGCTGCAGTCCATAGGGTCGCAAGGAGTCGGACACGACTGAGTAACACTTTTCACTTTCATACAGTCTGTTCAGAGACTGACAAGTGGTTAAGTTGGCCTGATGCCTGAGTAGAGTGAGATACAAGCCTGAAAAGAAAGCCCAGAGGAAGTTCATGTGAGGCTTGCACAGGTATTGGTCGAGGAGGCTGGGCTTTTCCTGTTGATGAATGTGAACTCATAGAAGGCTTCTTATAAAAGGCATTAAATTATGGAGGCAAGACCCAGAATGAACTGAAGATGGAAGATCACAGAGGAAGGGAACTCAGGAGAAAGGTAGTGATGCCTCAGTTGAGAGTCGACTAAGTTGGGAGATGTCAATCCTGTGAAAGAACCGTCAGGCGTGACTATACAGACTGGGCAGGAATCAATGGCGACTTTATACATTTGAGAATGATGTGTGGGAAAATAGTGCTGCTTCTGTCAGATGGCTGTGACAGGAGGAGGAAGTGGTGCTGAGAAAAGATTCTGACTTCGGTGCAAAATAGAAAAGATAGAGGTGCAGGCAAAGACACCTACACAGAAAGGTCTAACTCAGAGTGGAAGTCAAGAATGTAACATTGGAGATGAAAAGTCAGCCTATAACGATGGATGCCACCAAACCAAGGGAGGAAACATACAAATAGGAAAGAATGCCAAGGATAGAAACCTGGTTAATAACAACATTGCAGGGTGAAAGGAGGGCTAGAGGAAAGAAAAAACATAAGGGAGACTTCCATTTCTGGGACTAAGACTGATCAGTTTGCTGGGACTAATACCTCGCTAAGCTAGGTGGCCTATATCATATTTAAAGAATTCCTATTGCTGAAAATTCTGGATCCAATAATACTCTTTTAAAATAGTGAAGTCTTAAAAGCTGATAATAGAGTAAGTAATTATGAGGCCTAGGAGGGAAGTGGGGGCCCAGAGATTTGGTGTCTTCGCCTTGAGGGCCTTTGCCAGTTTCTGCAAACTTGAACTTTTTTTTTTTTTCTTGACTGTGCCAGATCTTAGTTGAGCATGCGGTATATTTCAGTTGTGGTGTGTGGGATCTCTATTTGCTGCGGCATGCAGTGTTAGTTGCGGCATGTGAGATCTAGTTCCCCAACCAGGGATTGAACCTGGGCTCCCTGCATTGGGAGCGTGGAGTCTTTGCCAGCAGACCACTAGGAAAGTCCCTTGAACTTTGATTTTTGGCATCAAGTTTCAGGGCTTGCTCAATGGGATCTCAAACGATCCCTCCCTACATTAAGCTGGGAGTCCAAAGGGCCAGGGGCTTCCCGGGTGGTGCTAGTGGTAAAGAACCCACTTGCCAATGCAGGAGATAAAAGAGATGTGAGTTAGATCCCTGGATTGGAAAGATACCCTGGAAGAGGGCATGGCAACCCACTCCAGTATTCTTGCCTAGAGAATCCCATAGACAGAGGATCCTGGTGGGCTAATGGTCCAGAAGATCACAGAGAGTCGAACACAACTGAAGTGACTTAGCACAGATGGATGCACGCCAAAGGGTCAGATCATTGTGGTAAGGGTAACGAGTAAATTCATGTACCATGACCACCCAAAAAACCCCAAGTGTCTGTATTGATGGTAGCTACCCACCAGCGGGGATTAAAATCTTTCCCTTAGAAGTTATATTTACAAACTGGTCTTTGTGCCGATTTTGCAGTCTGCATTCATATCACTTAAGTAGTTCAAAAAAATATCAAGCCATGGATTTAATTTTAATATGAATTGGTCTTAGGCTAGTAATACCGCTAACTATAATAAAAGTAAATGCTTTCTGAAAGAAAGTACCTTCATTCAAGGCTACACAGATTCTCCCAACTAATGTTTCAAGCATAATATGCAGCCCACAGTCTAAAATCACAAAGCATATAAAAAAATCAAGTTATTATCCATGAGGAAAGTGAAAAAAAATTCAGCAACAGAGACTTAAGATAGCAAATGAGAATTATTAGCAAATAACTTAAGAGAGACCTCACCAAAGAAGATACAAAGTGTTAAATAAATATGTGAAGAGATGCTCAACATATGTATGTTATTCAGAATTTGCAAACTAAAGCAATGGGATACTACTACATACCTATTGGAATGGGCAAAATCCCAGTCTAACAGTACTAAATGCTGGTTGGCTTGGATGTGGAGCAACAGGAACTCTCATTTATTGCTGGCAGGAATGTGAAAAGTATAGCCACTTTGAAGACAGTTTGACAGTTTCTTACAAAGCTAACCATAGTCTTAACCATATAGTCCAGCAACTGCACTCCTAGGCATTTTCCTGAATGGGTTGAAAACTTCTGTCCACACAAAATCTGTATGCAAAGTCTACAGCAGCTTTACCGATAATTGCCAAAACTCGGAGGTGAACAAGATTTCCTTCAGTAGGTGAACAGAAAAAATGTGTTATTTCCACACATTGGACTATTATTCAAGGTTGAAAAGAAATGGGCTCTTGTATAGTGAAAAGACATGAACGAATTTCAAATGCATATTGCAGCATGAAGGAAGGAAGTCTGAAATATGATGTTTAGGAGAAAGCAAAGTTGTAGAGACAGTAGAAACATCAGGGGTTGCCAGGGGCTCAGGGGTGGGGGCAGGGACAGATAAATAGGTGGATCATAGTGGGATTGGGGGCAGTGACACTATTATGTATGCTATGTCCGTGGCAGATACAAGACATCACAGAGCTCACAGAACTGCAGGACACGAAGGATGAGTCCACAGTTCCACAAACTATGAACTGCAGGACACGAAGGATGAGTCCACAGTTCCACAAACTATGAAATAATCACTCAAGCCCATAGCTTACATCAGGGTTCACCCTGGTGTACATTTTATGGATTTTGGCAAATGTATAACGACATATATTCACCATTATAGAGTCATACAGAGTAGTTTCACTGGCCTAAAATTCCTCTATTCTATTCCTACTCTTCCCCACTCCCTGCTAATCCCTGGTAACCACTGCTCCGTTCACTGTCTGTGTAGTGTTTTTTTTTTTTCTTTTTCAGAATGTCATATAGTTGGAATCATAGTTCAGAGCCTTTGCAGATTGCCTTCTTCCATTTAGTGAGATGCATTTAAGGTTCTTCCATATCTTCTCACAGCATAAAACTCATTTCTTCTTAACGCTGAATGGTATTCCATTGTATGAATGTATCAGCATATATTGATCCATTTATCTACTGAAGGACATCTTGGTTGCTTCCAAGCCTTGGCAATTATGAATAAATCTGCTATAAACATTCACGTGCAGGTTTTTGTGTGGACATAAATTTTTAACTCTTTTTTACTTCAGGCCTCCGATCGTGTTGACTCTTTGTGACCCCATGGACTACAGCACACCAGGCCTCCCTGTTCCTCACCAGCTCCTGAAGTCTGCCCAAGTTCATGTCCATTGCATTGGTGATGCTATCCAACCATCTCCTCCTCCTGTAGGTAATTATTAAGGAGCATGATTGCTGTTTACATATTTAGTTATATAAATGTATATATTAAGAGTATGTTTAGTTTTGAAAGAAACTTGCAAAACTGTTTTCCAAAGTCTTTTAACTCCTACCAGCAACAAATAAAGAGTTTCTGTTGCTCCATATGCTAGCCAGCTGGGGGGTTTTGTGTGTGTGTGTGTGTGTGTGTTGGATTTAGGCCATTCTAATGGGAGTGCAGTAGTATCACACTGCGGTGTTAATTTGCAGTCCCCTCTTGACATACGTAAACTGTGAACTTCCAGATGTTCAGGCTGGTTTTAGGAAAGGCAGAGGAACCAGAGATCAAGTTGCCAACATCTGCTGGATCATGGACAAAGCAAGAGTGTTTCAGAAAAACATCTATTTCTGCTTTATTGACTATGCCAAATCCTTTGACTGTGTGGATCACAATAAACCGTGGAAAATTCTGAAAGAGATGGGAATACCAGACCACTTGACCTGCCTCCCGAAAAACCTAGATGCAGGTCAGGAAGCAACAGTTAGAACTGGACATGGAACAACAGACTGGTTCCAAACAGGAAAAGGAGTACGTCAAGGCTGTATACTGTCACCCTGCTTATTTAACTTATATGCAGAGTACATCATGAGAAATGCTGGGCTGGAAGAAGCACAAGCTGGAATCAAGATTGCTAGAAGAAATATCAATAACCTCAGATATGCAGATGACACCACCCTTATGGCAGAAAGTGAAGAGGAACTAAAAAGCCTCTTGATGAAAGTGAAAGAGGAGAGTGAAAAAGTTGGCTTAAAGCTCAACATTCAGAAAACGAAGATCATGGCATCTGGTCCCATCACTTCATGGGAAATAGACGGGGAAACAGTGTCAGACTTTATATTTTGGGGCTCCAAAATCACTGCAGATGATGATTGCAGCCATGAAATTAAAAGATGCTTACTCCTTGGAAGGAAAGTTATGACCAACCTAGATAGCATATTCAAAAGCAGAGACATTACTTGCCAACAAAGGTCCGTCTAATCAAGCCTGTGGTTTTTCCTGTGGTCATGTATGGATGTGAGAGCTGGACTCTGAAGAAGGCTGAGTGCAGAAGAATTGATGCTTTCTAACTGTGGTGTTGGAGAAGACTCTTGAGAGTCCCTTGGACTGCAAGGAGATCCAACCAGTCCATCCT
>SJYQ01002385.1:1062330-1090644 GCA_006410935.1 Redunca redunca | reverse complement strand
ATTCCCAGGCCAGATTTGCCTGTTACTCCAGGTGTTTCTTGACTTCCTACTTTTGCATTCCAGTCCCCTATAATGAAAAGGACATCTTTTTTGGGTGTTAGTTCTAAAAGATCTTGTAGGTCTTCATAAAACCGTTCAACTTCAGTTTCCTCAGTGTTACTGGTTGGGGCATACACTTGAATAACTGTGATATTGAATGGTTTGCCTTGGAGACGAACAGAGATCATTCTGTCGTTTTTGAGATTGCATCCAAGTACTGCACTTCGGACTCTTCTGTTGACCATGATGGCTACTCCATTTCTTCTGAGGGATTCCTGCCCGCAGTAGTAGATGTAATGGTCATCTGAGTTAAATTCACCCATTGCAGTCCATTTTAGTTCGCTGATTCCTAGAATGTCGACGTTCACCCTTGCCATCTCTTTTTTGACCACTTACAATTTGCCTTGGTTCATGGAACTGACATTCCAGGTTCCTACCCAATATTGCTCTTTACAGCATCGGATCTTGCTTCTATCACTGGTCACATCCACAACTGGGTATTGTTTTTGCTTTGGCTCCATCCCTTCATTCTTTCTTGAGTTTTTTCTCCACTGACCTCCAGTAGCATATTGGGCACCTAATGACCTGGGGAGTTCCTCTTTTGGTATCCTATCATTTTGCCTTTTCCTACTATTCATGGGGTTCTCAAGGCAAGAATACTTAAGTGGCTTGCCATTCCCTTCTCCAGTGGACCACATTCTGTCAGGCCTCTCCACCATGACCCGCCCATCTTGGGCTGCCCTGCAGGCATGGCTTGGTTTCATTGAGTTAGACAAGGCTGTGGTCCTAGTGTGATTAGATTGACTAGTTTTCTGTGAGTATGGTTTCAGTGTGTCTGCCCTCTGATGCCTTCTTGCAACACTTACCATCTTACTTGGGTTTGTCTTACCTCGGGCGTGGGGTATCTCTTCATGGCTGTTCCTTACCGTGGACGAGAGGTATCTCCCTCACCGCTGCGCTTCCTGACCTTCAACGTGGGATAGCTCCTCTAGGCCCTCCTGCGCCAGCGCAGCCACCGCTCCTTGGAGGTGGGTTGATCTTCCCGGCCGCCGCCCCTGACCTCGGGCACCGGGTGGCTCCTCCCGGCCACCTTCCCTGGCCTTGGACGCGGGGTGTCTTCTCCCAGCCCCCGACCCTGGCCTCGGACGTGAGGTTGGCTCCTCCAGACTGTTGCTCCTGACCTCGTACGCGGGGTGGCTCCTCCCAGCCGCTGCCGTGACCTCCGTTCCTGCGCCGTCGCAGCCTGGCACTCTCGGCTGTTGCCCTTACCTCGGACGTTGGGTAGCTCCTCTCGGCCGCGCTGCGGCCGCTTGCGCTGAGTGCGCCAGCCGTCGCACTCGGCCGTCGGGATTGTTTTTCTCTTTTCCTGCTGCTTATTGAGAATGAAAGAATTTCAACAGCTGGTCGGAGATTCATTCACTTTCTTTGCGGGTGTTAAGAGAAACTACACTGGGGAAGAGAAAAAGGCAGGTTAATCCAGTCTAATCTCTTTGTCAACTGAAACTCCAGATAAATAGACTAATATTTGCTAAAGGGAGGAAGGGCTCTTATCATAGAACGCCTTAGCACGATGTCCTTCCTAAGGGTTACTTAATAAATAAACCCAGAATCTATCGATCTAAGATGCAATGTTCCCTGAAGAATATCACACAAGTTATATAACTCTTCTGAAGTATAAAATGAAGGTATTTCATAACTTAAGCACTCTTCATGCTCTGTGAAGTAAGCCTGCGAAACATTATCTGAAATGTCATCTATTATTCTAGATCAGAGAGAACATATCTGCTGTGGGGTGAAAGGACCCACGGAGCCACCTTTGGTGCCCCAGACTTCTGTCTGCTCTGCTCATGCCTCTTGGTTGCCCATATCCTCCAACTATCAATAAAGTTTGTTATTGCAGAAGCATCCTTCAAATGAGTCTGATTTGACAACCTGATCTAGAGTATTATCCCACTCATATCAATAAAATCAATTAAAAATCAATAAAAGGAGTTTTCAAATTTAATGGATGGTGCAGTATAATGCTTTATTCTATTGAGCCTTGGGAATAGACTAAGGTAAAATGAAATAGGCAGCACATTATTGGCCCTTAGAAATTATTCTGCAACAGTCTAGGATCTGTGAATATCTGTATTACCTCTGCTATAAACCAATCTATATGTGTGTGTGTGTGCTCAGTTGCTTCAGTCATGTCTGACTCTTTGCCCACAGCCCACCAGATTCCTCTGTCCATGGGATTCTTCAGCCAAGAACACTGGAGTGGGTTGCCATTTCCTCCTCCAGAGCATCTTCCAGACCCAGAGATCAAACCCTCATCTCCTGCATTGCAGGCAGGTTCTTTACCTGCTGAGCCATCAAGAAAGCCCAAATCAATATATTCCATATAACAACTTAAGAAAATACCCTAGAAAATGATTGTAAGAACATATGCTAAAATATTGTTAGTAGTTATATGTGGGTAGTGCCATGTGAGCTAATACTCACTTTTCTATTTTATCTATTTTTCCAAAATATTTTATAATTTCAGGTATATTTTCTATTTTAAATCATAAAAGAGAAACTTTAAAAAATATAATCAGTCTTTCATGATGCATATTTACTGTAACTAGGTTATAAAGATACTCAACAAAAAGACTGAACAGAAATGCACCATATGTTACCTAAGATTTTCTTGAAATTGTTGGGATTTGAATGGTTTGTTCATAATTTTCAGCATTTCTAAAATTTCTATAATGAGGATGAACTATCTGTAATCAAAATAAAAGCTAATTTTTTATGGGAGTGTGCACTATGAAATAGATTTGAACAGAGTATTTCTCCCTTCCTTTCTGTCCTTTTTCAACCCAAGTATTCCTATAAAATAACAGTTAATGTTTAATAGGCATAGAAAAAGTTCAATACTTATAGATTTTAGCATTAAGAATGAATTCCTCAGAGTCAACAAGGTCCTTTGTTCCTATCAGATTCTCTAAAAATGCTATTGATTCTATAATTTCATACATAGTTATGTAATCCTACTTATATGTATTGGAACTAGAGATCAAATTGCCAAAAGAGTTCCAGAAAAACATCTATTTCTGCTTTATTGACTACATCAAAGCCTTTGACTGTGTGGATCACAACAAACTGTGGAAAATTCTGAAAGAGATGGGAATACCAGACCACCTGACCTACCTCTTGAGAAACCTGTATGCAGGTCAGGAAGCAACAGTTAGAACTGGACATGAAACAATAGACTGGTTCCAAATAGGAAAAGGAGTGCATCAAGGCTGTATATTGTCACCCTGCTTATTTAACTTATATGCAGAGTACATCATGAGAAACCCTGGACTAGAAGAAACACAAGCTGGAATCAAGACAGCCAGGAGAAATATCAATATTCTCAGATATGCAGATGACACCACCCTTATGGCAGAAAGTGAAGAGGAACTAAAAAGCCTCTTGATGAAAGTGAAAGAGGAGAGTTGGCTTAAAGCTCAACATTCAGAAAAATAAGATTATGGCATCTGGTCCCTTCAGTTCATGGCAAATAGATGAGGAAACAGTAGAAACAGTGTCAGACTTTATTTTGGGGGGCTCCAAAATCATTGCAGATAGTGACTGCAGCCATGAAATTAAAAGACGCTTACTCCTTGGAAGGAAAGTTATGACCAACCTAGATAGCATATTCAAAAGCAGAGACATTACTTGCCAACAAAGGTCCATCTAGTCAAAGCTATGGTTTTTCTAGTGGTCATGTATGGACGTGAGAGTTGGACTGTGAAGAAAGCAACAACTGTCGGAGCAGGGGCAGGACAGCAATGAGCAAGACCAACACAGTTCCTGATACGACTGAATCTTAACATTTTAGTTAGAGAGGGAAGAATTAGATGAAGGTAGTCAAAGGTAACAGACTTCCAGTTGTAAGTAAGTACTTATTGTTGTCCCATTGCTAAGCTGTCTCCAACTCTTTGTGACCCCATGGACTGCAGCACGCTAGGCTTTCTTGTCCTTCACTATCTCCTGGAGTTTGCTCAAACTCATGTCCATTGAGTCGCTGATGCCATTCAACCATCTCATCTTCTGTCTAACTCTTCTCCTCCTGCCTTCAATCTTTCCCAGCATTAGGATTTTTTTCAATGAGTCAGTTCTTCATATCAGGTGGCCAAAGTAGTAGAGCTTCAGCCCCAGCATCAGTCCTTCCAGTGAATATTCAGGGTTGATTTCCTTTAGGATTGACTGCTTTGATCTCCTCACTGTCCAAAGGAATATCAAGAATCTTCTCCAACTTCATAATTTGAAAGCATCAGTTCTTCATTGCTCAGCCATTTTTATCACTACTGAAAAAAACCATAGCTTTGACTATATGGACATTTATGGACAAAGTGATGTCTCTGCTTTTTAATATGTTGTCCAGTTGTGTCACTGCTTTTCTTCCAAGGAGTAAGCGTCTTTTAATTTCATGGCTGCAGTCACCATCCGCAGTGATTTTGGAGCCCCCAAAAATAAAGTCTCTCACTGTTTCCATTGTTTCTCCATCTATTTGCCATGGAGTGATGGGAGCAGATGCCATGATCTTAGTTTTTTGAATGCTGAGTTTTAAGCTAGCTTTTGCACTCTCCTCTTTCACCTTCATCAAGAGGGTCTTTAGTTTCTCTTCACTTTCTTCCATTACAGTGGTATCATCTGCATATCTGAGGTTATTAATATTTCTCCTGGCCATCTTGATTTCAGCTTGTGCTTCATCCAGCCCAGCATTTCTCATAATGTACTCTACATATAAGCTAAATAAGCAGTGTGACAGAATACAACCTTGATATACTCCTTTCCCAGTTTTGAACCAGTCCATTGTTCCATGTAAGATTCTAACTATTATTTTTTGACCTGCATACAGGTTTCTCAGAAGACAGGTAAGGTGGTCTGGTATTCCCATCTCTTTAGGAACTTTCCACAGTTTGTTGTGATCCACACAGTCAAAGACTTTATCATAGTCAATGAAGCAGAAGTAAATGTTTTTCTGGAATTCTCTTGCTTTTTCTATGATCCAACAGATGTTGGCAATTTGATCTTTGGTTCCTCTGACTTCTCGAAATCCAGCTTGTACATCTGGAAGTTCTTGGTTCACATACTGTTGAAGTCTAGCATGAAGGATTTTGTGCATTACCTTGCTAGCATGTGAAATGAGCACAATTGTATGGTAGTTTGAACATTCTTTGGCTTTGCCCTTCTTTGGGATTGGAATGAAAACTGACCTTTTCCAGTCCTGTGACCACTGCTGAGTTTTCCACATTTGCTGGCATACTTGAGTATAGCATAAGGAAGTACTCGGGGTGTAACATACAACTTAATAAAGATAATTAATACTTTCATATATGTTATATATGAAAGTTACTAAGACAGTAAATCCTAAGAGTTCTCATCACAAGGAAGAATTTCTTTGTTATTTCTTTAATGTTAAATCTGTATGAGATGATGGAAGTTTACTAAACCTATTGTGGTATTCATTTCATGATGTATGTAAGTCAGATCATTATGGTATTCACCTTAAACTTATACAGTGATGTATGCCAATTATATCTCAATAGAACTGGGGAAAATAAAGGAAAATAATAAGAAAGAAATAATCACAAAGTTAAGGATATATTTATGATGTGTGATGATGCCTATGAAGGGCCTTATGGAAAGGAGTACAGGAGAACCTGTCATAACCTAGAAAGTCCAAAAAAGCTTCTTTGGAAATGACATTTAATGGAGGCTGGGGGTATGAGTAGGGGCAGAGAGGATGTTTCAGGCAGAAGGAAGATGGGAGAAAGTCCTGAGGGAGGAAACTGTGTGGAAAGAAGGCAGAACCATGGGAGGCTAGAGAAGTTGAACCAGTTAAGTGAAGGAGCCTGGAATGGAGGAGAGTCCAAGTGTCCAGGAACTTACAGATGGAATTTTTATCCAAGAGCAATAAAATTCATTCAAGGGTGTTGATCAGGAGAATAACCTTCCTGGAGAAATAAATAAAAATAAATGCCATCTTCATAACAGAGTTGAAGCACTAGGTCCCATCTCTTTGAGGACCTAACTGTATGTGGTCTGTACAAGCATCAGACATAAAATGTGCATCTGTGGAATTAAGTACTTTTTATAATATGATGGTTAAGTCTTCAGGCTTTGAAATCAGACTGTCCTGCACCTGCCACATCCTAAATGTGTGACTCTAGATGAGCTTCTAAATATGTGCGATGGGGATAATAGTTTGTTGTTGTGAGAGCTAAATGAATAATGCATATAAAATGTGAACACAGTGCTTGGTACATTATAAGTGATCAAAAATAATAGCTATTATTTCCTGACTCACTGCCATAGGAAAAGAATAAAATCATCACACAGTGGACCTTAATGCTCCTTACATAAGCTAATGCTGGATGTGTTTTTAGGGAACTAAATTGTACTCAGTGTTTCCAGAGTAATGAGCCAAATACATTAACTGTTCTGAAAACAGATGAAGCCTGACTATTTTGACTAAATATAGAGATAATTAGAGTCTACACTCTATCTGTTGATAGGCCTTAGAGAAACATAATGAGAATCATCATGCCATAATAGAATAATACGCAAGGCTAAAACAAATCAGAAATTTCACAACACTGATGAAAAACAACTAATTTTATTGATGTCACAAATACATTATTAGCTGAATCTTCTCACGATCTTGTGATGTTTGTTTCATGTTGTAACAGCTTTCTAATAGTGTCATCAATTATGGTCTTTCTGTTGTTTAGTAAAATTATCAAGTGTCAGATAAAACTCTTTTTCTGTGGTTGTATAATATGCTTTGGAAGCACTCATTCTTTGATGTAACTGAGTATATAGATGAAAGGTCCTTACAAGTACTCTTTATTCAAAGCCAGAGAACTATTTTCTATAGGATATGTATTGACTATTTTGCCTGGTGTCAAGCCCTGACTACAAATTTGCATTCTGTTAATGGAGTAATTCATGTTACCAGGAAAGGGCCGATAGTATTGGATAATACACATGCAAATAAATACACAATGCCAATGTGTTCCGTGGAAAGGAGGAAATGACAAGCTATAAAATAATGGACTCTGCCCAGCCTCAGGAAAGAGAACCAGATTAAATGTTAGAATTGTAGGACTCCTGTTCATTCCTAGCAGCCTGGAAAGAAGCCATAGGACTTAATTAATACTAAGACTATCTTCATTTTATACTTTAGGTTTTAGAATCAGGCTGCAGTCCAGATTCAGGAAGACCAAACCACAACTGGAATGAGTAAAACACATGAATCAGGTGAGCTGCATTAGGGCTAAGCTTGGAAACGTTAGTAAAAGGAGTATAGTGCCAGTTCGCAAATATCACTGATTACAACCAGTCCACAGTTGATTTGCTACTGGTCTTTCATGAAATGAGGAAGAGAAAGACATATAGTGAGCTTTTCATAGGATAAATTCTTTCAATTCAATTCAGCTTAGTCGCTCAGTCGTGTCTGATTCCTTGCAATCCCATGGACTGCAACCTGTCAGGCTTCCCTACCCATCACCAACTCCTGGAGCTTGCTCAAGGAGTCCCTTGAGTCAGTGACACCATCCAACCAACTAAACCTCTGCTGTCACCTTCTCCTCCTGCCTTCAATCTTTCCCAGCATTAAGGTCTTTTCAAATGAGTCAGTTCTTCCCATCAGGTGGTCAAAGTATTGGAGTTTCAGCTTCAGCATCAGTCCTTCTAATGACTATTCAGAATTGATTTCCTTTAGGATGGACAGGTTTGATCTCCTTGCAGTCCAAGGGACTCTCAAGAGTCTACTCCAACACCACAGTTCAAGAGCATCAATTCTTCAGCACTCAACTTTCCTTATGGTTCAACTCTCACATCCATACATGACTACTGGAAAAATCATAGCTTTGAATAGCTGGACATTTGTTGAGAAAGTAATGTCTCTGCTTTTAAATATCCTGTCTAAGTTGGTCATAACTTTTTTTCCAAGGAGCAAGCCTCTTTTAATTTCACGACTGCAGTCACCATCTGCAGTGATTTTGGAGTCTCAAAAAATAAAATCTGTCACTGTTTCCATTGTTTCCCCATCTATTTGCCATGAAGTGAAGGGACTGGATGCTATGATCTTCATTTTCTGAATGTTGAGCTTTAAGCCAACTTTTTCACTCTCCTCTTTCCCTTTCATCTAGAGGCTCTTTAGTTCCTCTTCGCTTTCTGCCATAAGGGTGATGCCAGCTGCATATCTCAGGATATTGATATTTCTCCTGGCTCCAAAATCACTGCAGATGGCAATTGCAGCCATGAAATTAAAAGATGCTTGCTCCTTGGAAGGAAAGTTATGACCAACCTAGATAGCATATTAAAAAGCAGAGACATTACTTTGTCAACAAAGGCCCATCTGAACCATAAAGTTGAGCGCTGAAGAATTGATGCTCTTGAACTGTGGTGTTGGAGTAGACTCTTGAGAGTCCCTTGGACTGCAAGGAGATCAAACCCATCAATCCTAAAGGAAATCAGTTCTGAATAGTCATTGGAAGGACTGATACTGAAGCTGAAACTCCAATACTTTGGCCACCTGATGTGAAGAGCTGACTCATTTGAAAAGACCATGATACTGGGAAAGATTGAAGGCAGGAGGAGATGGAGATGACAGAGGATGAGATGGTTGGATGACATCACCGGCGCAGTAGACATAAGTTTGCATAAACTCCGGGAGATGGCGATGGACAGGGAGGCCTAATGGGTTGCAGTCCATGTGGTCGCGAAGAGTCAGACATGACTGAGTGACTGAACTGAACTGATTCTATTGTTTTTCTCTATTTGTTTGCACTGATCAGTTCGGAAGGCTTTCTTATCTCTCATTGCTATTCTTTGGAACTCTGCATTCAGATGGTTATATCTTCCCTTTTCTCCTTTGCCTTTAGCCTCTCTTCTTTTCTCAGCTATTTGTAAGGCCTCATTAGACAATCATTTTGCTATTTTGCATTTCTTTTTCATGGATATGATTTTGATCACTGCTTCTTACACTATGTCACCAACCTCCGTCCATAGTTCTTCAGGCACTCCGTCTATCAGACCTAATCCCTTGAATCTATTTTTCACTTCCACTGTATAATCATAGGGATTTGATTTAGATAAATTCTTTAGTGGGGATTGTTCTGAATTTGTCCTTCTCTTTCTTACATAGCATAATTGTAGCAGATGATTTTTTTTAATTAATGGTCTTGGTGAGACAAAATTTGATAAGATTATATCAGTCTGCAAAATATCTAAATTATGTATATATTTAATCTGTGAAATCTAAAAGTCTAGTGTATGCGTGTTCAGTCGTTTACAACTCTTCGTGACACCATGGATTGCCGGGCTCCTCTGTGCATGGAATTTTTCCCAGGAAGAATACTGAAGCAGGTTGCCATTTCCTCCTCCAAGGAATCTTTCTGACCCAGAGATGCAACCTGAATCATCTCTTAGTCTCCTGAATTGGCAGGCGAATTCTTTACCACTGAGCCGTTGGGGAAGACCAAACCTCTAGTTCCACTGATATTGAGACCATGCCTTCAAAATAGTCAGGAAGATGGGAAGTCAAATGGCCTGTTAAGCCAAAGTCTGGAAACTCATAAGATCAGATTGTTAAAATATATACATTGAAAGCAGTAAAGGTTGGAACCTGGAAGCTCTAGTTCAATTCAGGCCTGCAGGCTCAGGAGAGGAGAACTTGCAAAACATGTAATCCGCAATACAGGACCATTTATTTAGAACAGACTCTGGCTCTAGTGCTTGCAGAGGGCCCTGGGGCGACATACCAGGAGCAAATCTTTACTGTGAAGAGGGGGGGATGTGAGTTGCCAAGTGTGGGGAAACAAAAAAGGGGCTAAGTGATGAGGGCACTTTGGACCCTCAGGACAGTTGCATTTTACCCACTAGTGTGTGTATGTTAGTTGCTCAGTCGTGTCTGACTCTTTGCGACCCCCTGTACTGTAGCCCACCAGGCTCCTCTGTCCATGGAGTTCTCCAGGCAAGAAAACTACAGTGGGTTGCCTTTCCCTTCTCCAGGGAATCTTCCCAACCGAGATTGAACCCAGGTCTTCCACATTACAGGCAGATTCTTTACCATCTGAGCCACCAGGCAGCACACCCACTAGCGTAGAAGTCTTCATATTTTAGCCACTGGTAGCCTTATGTTGGGCTTCCCTGGTAGCTCAGAGGTTAAAGTGTCTGCCTGGAATGCAGGAGACCCGGGTTCGATCCCTGGGTTGGGAAGATCCCCTGGAGAACAAAATGGCAACCCACTCCAGTACTCTTGCCTGGAGAATCCCATGGAGGGAGGAACCTGGTGGGCTACAGTCCATGGGGTCGCAAAGAGTCGGACACGACTGAGCGACGTTGGCTGAATATCATCCATAAGTATTTAGAATGGAGCTAAATCCCTTAAAAACCAGCAAGGAGAATGCCAGAGGGCTTTCATAAGCAGGCACTAGTATTTGGTATCAGCTTCTTTCCCAGACAGTTTTGTGAATTAATCCTTAACGGTGAGCCTTACTTGTTTCCAAAGGAAGGTCTGTCTGGAGTTTGCACTAATTTCTGTTCTGGAGGATATCCTAGAAGTCAGTTTGATTCCATAATATTAGCCCTGTTCTTGGAAGGATTAACCTAACCATGGATCTAAACCCCCAGACAGACTCTACCTTTGGAAATTATGAAGAAAGTTAGGTCAGTTTTCCCATTCTCTATCCTCTCCAGGTACTAACCACAGTAGGTTAGACCTCAAGGTTAATAACAATTTTTTTTCAATGAATCTTGTTTTTCTTTATTTCTAGAGGAAAAAAGGAAGGCACAGGAGAATATGATCTGTCCCAGAACCATTGGAATATAGCAAGAGAATAAAGAAACTCCAGGGCCTCCAACGCCCTATGTTCACACTGCCCTCAGTCAAGATTATTTGTATATTTAACTCCTTCTCACTTTTGCCAGAACTGTTCACCCTAAAGGATTCCTCTTTGAAATAAATCACTATAATTATTCAACTCATGTCCTGAGAAAGATGCCCTGCTCTGTACCAGTAGGATAACATTCTAGAAATAGTACTTATAATCTTTAAAATGGGAGTCAATAATACTAAATTTACAATCAAATCTCAGATGGTCCTTTATTGTTCTGTGGTTTGTTGGGTTGGAAACATTCATGGTCTCTTCAAGGAATTATAATGTAGTTATAATACAGTTTAATATCCTCAGTAAGATGTGTAATATCAGTACGTTATAATTAAAATGCATTATTAGAGAATCTCTATTTCCTTTTGCTATATTTAACATTTTTAATTTGCAACACATTGCTATCTCTAATTGCTCTTTCTCAGAATTACTGTATGAGCTGAATGAAAATAATACTTGTGTACATCATCCTTTTTTTAAAAGGGAAGGAATGGAAATTCAGACAACTTGTTTAGATTGCATAAAAGAAAGGAGAAAACTGGCTGTGAGAGACTTCTGCTCCTGACAATAAGGTAACACTACCGTGTTAAGAGAGTGGATTCAAAAAAAGCAGATAAAATCCCTAGGCTCCAGATATGTAGTGGAAACAGAAGACTAGAGCGCTAGGGAGCCGTGTGAGCTGATGCTGCCACAGGGTGTGGGGTGAGTGAGAGCCTTGCTCTTGGTAAACTAGAAGTCGGGCTTTAATATCCACATGGGGACAGCAGACAAAGGACTGAATGTTTGTGTCTCCCTCAAATTCATATATTGGAGCCCTAACTCCCCAAAATCAGCCTGCAAAGCAGGAGACCTGGGTTCAAGTCCTGGGTCGAGAAGATGCCCTGGAGGAGGGCATGGCCACCCATTCCAGTATTGTTGCCTGGAAAATCCCATGGGGAGAGGAGTCTGGAGGGGTACAGTCCACATGGCTGCAGAGTCAGACACAACTGAAGCGACTTAGCATGCACGCATGCTTGGTTAGATGAAGTCAGAAGGGCAGGATGTTAGTTTAATCAGATTAGAGCCCTTTGCAAAAAATTAAGTTTTTAATTAATCTTTGTTCAAGTGTAGTTGCTTTAGTTGTGGTGTTACTTTCTACTGCATAGCAAAGTGAATCAGCCATATACATACTGTATCCCCTCTCTTTTGGAGTTCCTTCTCATTCAGGTCACTATAGTGCATTAAGTAGAGTTCCCTGATCTATGCAATATGTTCTCATTAATTATCTATTTTATACATAGTGTCAATAGCATATATATATGTCAATCCCAATCTCCCAATTCTTCCCACCTCCTCCCATCCCTCTTTGGTATCCATACATTTGTTTTCTAGTCTGTGTCTCTATTTCTGCTTTGCAAATAAGATCATCTATACCGTTTGTCTAGATTCCACCTATATGCATTAATATACAATAGTGCATAAAAATATACAATTATTTTTCTCTTTTAAGAAGAGACACCAGAGAGATAGCTCACTTTTTCTCTCTCTCCTTCCTCTCCATCATATGAGGGCACAGAAAGAAGGTGGCCATCTGTAAACCAGGAAGGGAATTCTCACCAGAACTTGACCTGCCGACACCCTGATCTTGTACTTCCAGTCTCCCCAACTCTGAAAAAAATAAATTTCTGCTGTTTAAGCCCCCCAGTCCATGGCAGCCTGGGTGAATTAATACAGGGATCAAATGATTTAAAAAATTGGAATTACTTCCCACCTAAACCTGATACCCTGAAAAGACTGCACCATCCGTGAAGGGGGGTACTAAGAAATGCACTTATTCCCTAGCAAAGGGAGAAAATAGATACATTTATATGTTTCTACCTTGGTTCACGGTTCAGTTCAGCTCAGTCCCTCAGTCGTGTCCGACTCTTTACGACCCCATGAATTGCAGCACGCCAGGCTTCCCTGTCCATCACCAACTCCCGGAGTTCACTCAGACTCACGTCCATTGAGTCGGTGATGCCATCCAGCCATCTCATCCTCTGTCATCCCCTTCTCCTCCTGCCCATAATCCCTCCCAGCATCAGGGTCTTTTCCAATAAGTCAACTCTTCGCATGAGGTGGCGAAAGTATTGGAGTTTCAGCTTCAACATCAGTCCTTCCACTGAACACCCGGGACTGATCTCCTTTAGAATGGACTGGTTGGATCTCCTTGCAGTCCAAGGGACTCTCACGAGTCTTCTCCAACACCACAGTTCAAAAGCATCAATTCTTTGGTGCTCAGATTTCTTCACGGTCCAACTCTCACATCCATACATGACTACCAGAAAAACCATAGCCTTGACTAGATGGACCTTTGTTGAGCAAGTAATATCTATGCTTTTTAATACGCTCTGTAGGTTGGTCATAACTTTCCTTCCAAGGAATAAGTGTCTTTTAATTTCATGGCTGCAATCACCATCTGCAGTGATTTTGGAGCCCCCAACAATAAAGTCAGCCACTGTTTCCACTGTTTCCCCATCTATTTCCCATGAAGTGATGGGACCGGATGCCATGATCTTTGTTTTCTGAATGCTGAGCTTTAAGCCAACTTTTTCACTCTCCTCTTTCACTTTCATCAAGAGGCTTTTAAGTTCTTCTTCACTTTCTTCCATAAGGGTGATGTCATCTGTGTATCTGAGGTTATTGATATTTCTTCTAGCAATCTTGATTCCAGCTTGTGCTTCTTCCAGCCCAGCGTTTCTCATGATGTACTCTGCATATAAGTTAAATAAGCAGGGTGCCAGTATACAGCCTTGACGTACTCCTTTTTCTATTTGGAACCAGTCTGTTGTTCCATGTTGTTCCATGTCTAACTGTTGCTTCCTGACTTGCATAGAGGTTTCTCAAGAGGCAGGCCAGGTGGTTTGGTATTCCCATCTCTTTCAGTTCTGTGTAGAGAAATCAAAACAAAAGCATTATATCTGATAATTTGATAACCACAGACCTGTGTCTCAAATAGACACAATAGGGTTTGACTTCAACCTTCTCAAGAAGGTTAAACCCTTGCCCCAGGCTGAGGAATTAATATCAAATTGGCTTTGGACCAAAAGTACCTCAAGTTCCTGCCCCAAACCAAACACTCTAAAGAAATGCTCCCACAATATGAAATTCTCATAGGAAAAAATAGTCATGCTGAAGAAGAGAGCTCATGATAAAAAAAAAAATTACAAAACACACAAGGAGAGTGAGAGTTAACAGAAATAGCAGAATTATCACCCCAAAATTGAGATAATGGAATAATAATCTTAAACAGAATATAAACTATGTTTAAAATAAGACATGAAAAAATTGAAATTCTCAAAGAGAACAAGAGAATATGAAAAATAGTAGTTATGTTAGATAAAAGAGTAAGAAAGAAAAACATGGTGTTTAAAACTAATGAAATAAACAGATTAGACACTTGAAGAACTGGTGAACTGGCAGGTCTGACTGAGGATATCAGAAGGACTTGTAGCACTGGGAAATTATGAGAAGGAAAGGAAACCAAGGTCCCCACGCAGCTATGAGGAGTTCCAGAAGGATAGAATACGGAAAAGGGGGAAGAAGCTCTCTTGAAAGGCTTGAGAATTTTCCAGAAATGATGAAATACATGAATCCATAGAATCAAGAACCACATGACTTCCAAAAACCTTAAATAAAAAAGAAATCCACACCTAAGTCCATCATAGTGAAGCTCTAGAACCTAAAATCTTAAAAGCAACAATAAACAAAAGACACAAGCAAGAAAGGCACAAAAATTACATGCAAAAAGTGTCAATATATTATTAATAATATAATTTTTATAAAGAAATTAACAGAATTCATACAGAAGGAGTGGGATAAAAGAGACAGTGATAAAAAGCACATTCATAGACATGTGGATATATCTAAGCATCAGCAATGACAATAGTAACAAATTTAAGGATATAAAAACAAAACAGAAATACTAGAAAACTATAAAAAACAAAAAACAAGCTTGAAGGTAAAGCATCTAAGACCATTTTAATTTTCAGAAGAGTAAATATTGCCTGAATTTAGGTATTGCTATGTAAATAATTCATGTTAACAGTTTAAAAGTATCACTAAAGGATGAGAAATAGAATGTATGAGTTTTAAACCATGGGCAGTGATTTAAAAAAGCCTATTAGTTAGCTAGAATCCTGAAAAGAATAAGAAGAAACAAAAAAGTAAGCTAAGTAGAATGCCTATGGTAGAAGTAACCATGTATACTACCCATGTGTATCCATACTCAAAATAAATGTAAATAAATTAAATTCACCAGTTAAAAGAGTGAAAAGTGAAAGTTTCAGTTGCTTAGTCGTGTCCCACTCTTTGCGACCCCAGGAACCATAGCCTGCCAAGCTCCTCTGTCCATAGAATTCTCTAGGCAAGAATACTGAAGTGGGTTGCCATTTCCTTCTCCAGGGGATCTTCCAAACTCAGGGATCAAACCTGGGTTTCCTGCATTGCAAGCAGATTCTTTACCATCTCAACCACCTGGGAAGCTCAAAAGACAATAGATTTTATAAAAATCAACTCCACTGCTTACGAGGTACATGTAAAATATGACACAAAGAGCTGAAATTAAGAGGATTTAAAAAGTCATTCTAGGAAAATGCTAATGAAAAGAAAGTTGGTAACACTGTAACGTATCTGACAAAATAGTTTTTAAGTGAAATTTAAAATGTATTTTATATCAGATGAAAAAGCACACTATATAGTGATGAGGAACAAAAACACCAAAATATAAAAATACTAAACTTAAAAATAATTGATGACGAAAGAAGAAGGGGGCAGCAGGGAGTGACATGGTTAGATAGCATCACGGACTCAGTGGGCATGAATTTGAGCACACTTTGGGAGGTAGTCGAGGACAGAGGAGTCTGGCATCCTACAGTCCATGGGGTCACAAAGAGTCAGACATGACTTAGTGGCTACAATAACAACAAACATAATTGACAAAACTACAACAAAAAGTTGACGTGTGCATATCATATTGCAAGACCTTAATACATTTTTTTATGTAATTCATGAATCAAGCAAATAAAAAATTGCAAAGATTTAGTGTATGTTTCAAGAAATTTAAGCTCGCTCTAATATACTTACATAGAATTCTACGTCAAACAGTTAAAGAACACACACACTTTTTAAATACTATACATCATTTACAAAAACTGACCACATCATGGTTTCCAAACAAATCTTTACAAACACCAGTGGATCTAGATTCCCTATATCATGCAGGTATTATTTTTAAATCTCAATGCAGTAAAATGAAAAATAAATAGCTAAAAGATGATATTATGAAATTTAAAAACATGCTTCTAAATAATTTGTGGGTCAGTGAAGAGACTGTCATATTAAAATTTGTGAGTTGGGATGAACACAATTTTTAATGCATTTATTATATATATTAGGGGGAAAAGACTGAAAATTAAGATCAGTCTGTGTAATTTTAGAAGGTAGGGGAAAAATACAGGTTAGGCAATACAGAAAAGATAAGCTTTCCATGCTTTATAAATTTCTGGTAGTGACTTATCTCTAATTGAAAACTAAAAGCACTTGGCCCATACCTACACAAATGGTTCAACACTCAAATTAGTCTGCCTTCAAATTCTGCTTTTATCATTTATGAGCTGTGTGGCTATGGGCACACTGACTTTCACTGAGCCCCAGTTTTCTCATCGGTAAAACAGAAATCACAAAACACGGGAAGATCTCATCATCTTGGCATTTATTATCCAAGATTTTATAGGAAAATAAAACATGTCATAATACGAAAATATTGACTAGTGAGTTACCTCTTCAATTGACCTCCCCACTCAAGCATGTTGGCTCTTCCCATCAATGTAGGTCAACTCTCACTGAGAGTACAAAACTTCTGCACTTTCAGATAATGGTAATGACCATTAGGAATTATAATGCAAATGACTATAAAATAAAAATATACATGATGCAAAAGATGCAAGGTGTCATGAAGTCAATGAAACTGGAGAAATATTTGACTTACACACAGAGCTACCAACAAATGTTATATTTGGCAGAGTTAAACATGTTAACACTCCACACACAAAAATTAATGAGCACAATAATATGATAGGTATTTCAAATAAAAATAGCTTTGATATCAAAGTTCTAAGGAAATTCATGAAAAGCTCAAATAATTTTGCAAAAACCAACCCTCTTTACAATCATGCTGAAGATATAAACTGAAGAATATTGTATTATGCAGTCATGTAATTTTCTTGGAAATATATGCCTCTCCCCTAAAATGTATTTGAATTATTCTTTCTTAGTTTTAAGAACTGGTGTAAAGTTGCAATTATAATGTATATGTGTTGTTGACGAAAGATAAACATCTGTCATAATGTTAATCATTTTTAAAGTTAATATTCTAATCATTTCCTCCCCTATAATCTACCATGAAAACATAAATTCCATTTCAACTGAGATCGTTTAATTGGTTTTGCCCTGCATCAATTATATTTTGTTAAGAAGGACTTCATGAACCTACAAAGGAGGTTATTATAAACCTTCATTAAGATAATTTATGTAAGTACAATGTGCCTGGCCCATAGAAAACATTCAACAAATATTAGCAGTTAACTATCCTGTGCTCAGTCATTAAAAACTTTAAAAGATCTCCATACAAACTCTCAATGTACCTTTTCAACACTGTTGCCCAATAATTGTCCTTCATAAACTTCAGATCTTGTTCAAATTTAACTGTTCTCCATCTTCCAAACATCAACATAGTCCACCTCGTAGTCTTTCTTTGCCTCAAATATCTTTTCCCAAAGTCTGCACATCTAGATTTTTCAAGGTTCAGCTTAAACACAACTTCTGGCAAAAGTTCTTTCCTAGCACTCCAATTGGAAATAATCCCTTCTTCCCTCCTATTCTGTATTCTCCTAGTAAAATGTATAACAATTGGATGGCACTTATTACATTTCCTCAAAAGGGGTATTGCAGTCTCTATTAAGATCAGTTCCCATCTTTGAGTTATTTTATTTTTCTCATAGCTCCTCGAACTTTGATTGGCGCATTATATCCATTCATCTCCCCATTTGTCAACAAAACATTTATGGAACTCCAAAAACAGTTTTTAAGTCTTCATTAAGTATTCATTGAGTGAATGAATTCAAGATAGAGCAGTTTATTAAGTGAGCATAATAGGAAATTTTCTTTGGGCGCTTGTCTGTGAGATCTCTTCCCAATCTTTTCTAAACTACGAAAGCTTGCAGGATCCTTGGTGTGTGTCATTCCAGAGATGCGCTTGAGGGAATAGCATGTGTTATTCATTACATCACATATAACCTTTTCAAGTTTACAATCAATCTTGCTTGGAAGCCTGGTGTCATTTAAGTACAACAGTGTGCTGGAAGGGGAGACGATCTGAGTTGGGTTCAGTCCGTGAATCCAAATACCCTGCTTAAAGGTCCAAACGTGGAGAAGGAGGACGTACTGAACACATCATTTTTCCTCCAAGTGATTGAAAAGGGATGGTGCACTGAAGCTTTGTTGGGTTTCAATGCATTGATTTTCTCACTACCTATTTTTCTCAGGTTTGTCAGGTACTTAAGAGTCTTATTTCATGTTGCCAGCAAATTCCTTTTCCCGTTTCTTAAAACTATCTGTGATTAAATTATCTACATTGTCTTCCAGGCTCTAATGATTCTCTTCCTGCTAAATGTGTGTGTTTTTTCTTTTTTCCCCTTTGTATGTGTGTGTCCGCACTCAGTCTTATTTGACTCTTCGAGACCCCTTGGACTGTAGCTCACCAGGCTCCTCTGTCCATGGGATTTTTCAGGCAAGAATACTGGAGCGAGTTGCCTTTTCCTCCTCCAGGGGACCTTCCCAACCTAGGGATTGAACCTACATCTCCTAGGTCTCTTGCATTGCAGGCGGATTCTTTGCCACTGACTGTATTCTGTTTTCTCTCATCTTTATTTTCTGTTACGCTGCTTGCTATCAGTATCCCCATCACTTTTTCTGATTTGGGAGTTTCTGTGCAATCTCATATTTGTTCACCTACTTGTTTATATATAGTTACTGGGCACATTCCAGCATGGAAGAGTTCTCAATCATAGCTGTATATTGCAATCACCTGGCAAGCTTTGAAGGACTGTTGGTGCCCAGACAGGAGATTCTGAGTTAATTGGTCTGGTGTAGCGTCCTGGAAACACTATACTTGACAAGCTTCCCAATGACTCTAGCATGTAGCCATGGTTCACAGATACTGCCTGAAGTGTTGCACTGGGCCTAAAGCCTCTGTTGATTCTAGACTATTGTTTTCTGCTTTGCACATTCACCAAGACCAATCTCATCTACTCCTGGTTTCAGTAAGCATACTGATGACTTTCAAACTTATTTCTCTTAGATCTCTCTCTTGAGCATCAGTATAACAGCCAGTTGGACAGCTGTAATAGATATGACACTGATAACTTATGATTATCTATCATATGTAATTTTTTTCATTTTTTTTGCCCTTCCCTAAATATACCCGCTCTTCTTCCTGCATTTACTATCTGTATGAACAATTATAAGAATTAGAAATTTCAGCTTCCTTTCCTATTCCTCTCATTCTCTCAGTGACTCTATATGATCAACTGTTAATACTTCGTTTCTAGATTTTAATGTCTCTCGCATTTATTCCTATCTTTCTATCTCCACTGCCATCTNCCACTGCTGAGTTTTCCAAATTTGCTGGCATACTGAGTGCAGCACTTTCATAGCATCATCTTTTAGGATTTGAAATAGCTCAACTGGAATTCCTGGAGAAGGAAATGGCAACCCACTCCAGTACTCTTGCCTGGAAAATCCCATGGATGGAGGAACCTCATAGGCTACAGTCCATGGGGTCGAATACAACTGAGGCAACTTCACTTTCACTTTTCACTTTCATGCATTAGAGAAGGAAATGGCAACCTACTCCAGTGTTCTTGCCTGGAGAATCCCAGGGACAGAGGGGCCTGATGGGCTGCCGTCTATGGGTCGCACAGAGTTGGACACAACTGAAGCGACTTAGAAACAGCACCAGCAGCAACTGGAATTCCATCACCTCCACTAGCTTTGTTCGTAGTGATGCTTCCTAAGGCCCACTTGACTTCACATTCCAGGATGTCTGGTTCTAGGTGAGTGATCACACCATTGTGATTATTGGGTCATAAAGATCTTTTTTGTACAGCTCTTCTGTGTATTCTTGCCACCTTTTCCTAATATCTTCAGCTTCCGTTAGGTCCATACCGTTTCTGTCCTTTATGAGCCCATCTTTGCATGAAATATTCCTTTGGTATTTCTAATTTTCTTGAAGAGATCTCTAGTCTTTCCCATTCTATTGTCTTCCTCTGTCTGTTTGCATTGATTACTGAGGAAGGCTTTCTTATCTCTCCTTGCTATTCTTTGGAACTCTGCATTCAAATGGGTATATCTTTCCTTTTCTTCTTTGCCTCTAGCTTCTCAGTCTTTTCTCAGCTATTTGTAAGGCCTCGTCAGACAACCATTTTGCATTCCCTTTATCTTGGGGATGGTCTTGATCACTGCCTCCTGTACAATGTCACGAACTTCCATTCATAGTTCTTCAGGCACTCTGTCTATCAGATGTAATCCCTTGAATCTATTTGTCATTTCCACTGTATAATCATAACGGATTTGATTTAGGTCATACCTGAATGGTCTAGTGGTTTTCCCTACTTTCTTCCATTTCAGTCTGAATTTGGCAATGAGGAATTCATGATCTGAGCCACAGTCAGCTCCCAGTCTTGTTTTTGCTGACTGTATAGAGCTTCTCCTTCTTTGGCTGCAAGGAATATAATCAATCTGATTTCACTGTTGACCATCTGGTGATGTCCATGTGTAGAGTCTTCTCTTGTGTTGTTGGAAGAGGGTGTTTGCTATGACCAGTGCCTTCTCTTGGCAAAATTCTATTAGCCTTTGCCCTGCTTCATTCCGTATTCCAAGGCCAAATTTGCACTTATTCCAGGTATCTCTTGACTTCCTACTTTTGCATTCCAGTCCCCTATAATGAAAAGTACATCTTTGCGGGTGTTAGTTCTAGAAGATCTTGTAGATTTTTATATAACCTTTCAATTTCAGCTTCTTCAGCATTACACTCAGGGCATAGACTTGGATTACTGTGATATTGAATGGTTTGCCTTGGAAACGAACAGAGATCATTCTGTCATTCTTAAGACTGCATCCAAGTACTGCATTCCGGCCTCTTTTGTTGACTTTGATGGCTACTCCATTTTTTCTAAGGGATTCTTGTTCACAGTAGTAGATATAATGGTCATCTGAGTTAAATTCACATTATACATGAATACATGTAGACGTATCTACATGGTGTTATAAAAAGGAAATCATTTTGTTTTTCTTTTAGTCAAGTGTTTTTGGTTTTCTGATGCTTTCAATAGAAAAAGCTAGCTTTTTTCAGTTGTCTCTTAAACTTATAAAAGGTTGTTCAATCATACTCAAACAAGAGAAACAAAGTGAATAGGGATGTAATCTTTCACCTTTCAGATTAAAAAGTCCAAGCATTCAGTAACATGCTACATCAAACCTGCTGTGAGGAAGTGGGGCAACCTCATATATTAGTGATGAAATGTAAGGTGGTTGTGATGTGTACAAAGGGCAATGTAGGACTATTTGTTAAAATTTAAAATGTATGAACTTTTGCACCAGCAAATCCACTTCTAGCAATTTATTCTACAAATGTATTTACATGTCTGAAAAATACCATATGTATCAAGATATTCATTATAGTATTATTTGTAACGATCAGATGTATGAATCAACCTCTTGCATATTTTGAGTAAACCTATCAAGAGGTTAAATGAAGTATAGTACATCCATATGGTAGAACACTATAAAGATGCTTTTAAAAATTCTGGAGCTTTTATTTTGACCTCTTATATTTCTAAGATATGTTGTCTTGCCAATCAATTTTATGCTATCACTTCTATAAAAATGGAAGAATATATATTCATACATATGTAAATCTCTGGAAGGATATGCAAGAAACTACAGACTCATTACATATTTGAGAACCAGGCATGGGAATTTAGTAGATGGGGGATAAGATTAGAAGGGAGAATTCTTTTTCCTGAATATCCCTTTATTCTTTTTATTTTGGAGTCATATAAATATATTACTTATTCAAAACTTTATAACTTCATTTTAAAGAAAATAATAACATCCTAACTAATTCAGAGGCCTGGCGTGCTGTGGTTCATGGGGTCGCAAGGAGTCGGACACGACTGAGTGTCTGAACTGAACTGAACTAATTCATCAAAACAAGGACATGTGTAGATTCTGGCACTAACCATTGACGATTTTCACTGACCTGTCAGACTTCCTCCACTTTCTAGAGTTTCCCGTCTGTTGCAGTTCTGAAAGATGGGGGTTGAAGTACCCCCAAAGAAACCTTCCTTGATTAAGGTTGCCCCTACAGGGCCAGAGAATCATGTTACTTTGTTCTCCCTTTAAAGGCCGAACAGTTTACAACAAGTGACCAAGGATTTCCCTTTGCTCGTGCTAGAAATGAAAGTTTTGATGATTACTGATGTAAACACTGCAAAGAAAGCCACTTTATAGACAGCAGATGGAAATGCCAGTGTTCTGAAAAAAGGAATATCCCTGGATTCTGACCTCTTGGTGTCACTCATACCAAAAGTCTCTAACTTCTTCAAGCCCTAGTTTCCTCACTTGTGAAACACAGATAATATTACCCTCCTTACAAATGTGCTGCTTTTTACAGCTCATAGCTACTATTGGTCAGTGATGGCTAACCTCTGAAAAAGTCTCGGGTCCCCCAAACTCACTTCAGTAGGAACTGAGCTTGACAAAAACCATAGCAAATAAAGAAAGGCTTTCTAGAGAAAAGAGCCAGAATGGCCAGAATGCCTCATTCCGGCCATCTAAGACACAGTTTGGGTGGTGTTCTGTTATCACTATTGTGTCCCATTTTCTGCATTTGGAATGGAGTTTTTATCATAATTAGAGTGTTCTTTCTCTGTCAGAGAATAGTCCAGGTATTCCTTGAAGGCGATTGATGTTAGGATTTACTATAAATTGCTATAATATTTTATGTATAGCAAATATAACTATTTGTTACAAATTACTATAATGCCTATACTTGGGAGAAGCCAAGCCTAGATCGGACCAACAATGCATATCACTTAGTTATCCCGGACCTGAACACTAGATTGCCTTCCCCCAGAAAGAGAGTGAGTGGTTTTTAAATTTTGCTGTACATAGGAGCATTTCTTAAGATGTATACATGGAAAGAAAGATGAGTGTTGATGCTGTGTACTCATTCATTTCCCCATGTATTATACAACTTTAGTTTTCCTCAAGAAGGTCATAACACTAACCTCTGAACCTTAACCCTAAGCCTCAATCCACATAGTGGGAGCGACAGCCATCGAGTTGATGCTATCTTTGGCTCAAAAAGAAAAATTTAACTCAGACCTGGACCATCCAAGCCCTACATCTTTACACCTTAAATATGAACATATAATCCAGTTCAGCTTAATGATAAGACGGTGTTGTCCAGAAATTTTTTCTCAACTTGGAGCGGTGAGGTTATAAGTGTGGAAGTCCTGGGGTCACCACAGGAAAGAAACCCATCTGAAATAGAGAGAAGTCAGCAAACGCCCTCTTCCAACAACACAAGAGACGACTCTACACGTGCACATCACCAGCTGGGCAGCACCAAAGTCGGATTGATTATATTCTTTGCAGCCAAAGATGGAGAAGCTCTATACAGCCAGCAAAAACAGACCAGGAGCTGATTGTGGCTCAAATCATGACCTCCTTATTGAAAATTCAGACTGAAATGGAAGAAAATAGGGGAAACCACTAGACCATTCAGGTATGACCTAAATCAAATTGCTTGCTATTATACAGATACAGTGGAAGTGACACATAGATTCAAGGGATTAGATCTGATAGACAGGGCGCCTGAAGAACTATGGACAGAGGTTTGTGACATTGTACAGGAGGTAATGATCAAAACCATCCCCAAGAGAAAGAAGTGCACAAAGGCAAAATGGCTGTCTGAGAAGGCCTTACAAATAGCTGAGAAAAGAAGAGAAATGAAAAGCAAAGGAGAAAAGGAAAGATATAAGCATCTGAATGCAGAGTTCCAAAGAATAGCAAGGAGAGATAAGAAAGACTTCCTCAGTGATCAATGCAAACAAATAGAGAAAAACAATAGAATGGGAAAGACTAGAGATCTCTTCAAGAAAATTAGAGATACCAAAGGAATAGTTCATGCAAAGATGGGCACAATAAAGGGCAGAAATGGTATGGACCTAACAGAAGCAGAAGATATTAAGAAGAGGTGGCAAGAATACACAGAACTATACAAAAAAGATCTTCATGACCCAGATAACCACGATGATGTGATCACTCACCTAGAGCCAGACATCCTGGAATGTGAAGTCAAGTGGACCTTAAGAAGCATCACTACAAACAAAGCTAGTGGAGGTGATGGAATTCCAGTTGAGTTATTTCAAATCCCTCAATATGTCAGCAAATTTGGAAAACTCAGCAGTGGCCACAGGACTGGAAAAGTTTTCATTCCAATCCCAAAGAAAGGCAATGCCAAAGAATGTTCAAACTACTGCACAATTGCACTCATCTCACATGCTAGCAAAGTAATGCTCAAAATTCTCCAAGTGAGGCTTCAGCAATACATGAACTGAGAACTTTCAGATGTTCAAGCTGGATTTGGAAAAGGCTGAGGAACCAGATATCAAATTACCAACACCCATTGAATTTGGAAAAAGCAAGAGAGTTCCAGAAAAATATCTACTTCTGCTTTATTGACTAGGCCAAAACTTTTGACTGTGTGGATCACAACAAACTGTGGGAAATTCTTAAAGAGATAGGAATACCACCTTACCTGTCTCCTGAGAAATCTGTATGCGATTAAAAAGCAACAGTTAAAACCAGACATAGAACTTAAGGACTGTTTCAAAATTGGGAATGGAATATGGCAAGGCTGTATATTGTCACCCTGCTTATTTAACTGTTATGCAGAGTATATCATGCAAAATGCTGGGCTGGATGAAGCAGAGGCTGAAATCAAGATTTCCAGGAGAAATATCAATAATTTCAGATATGCAGATGACACCACCCTGATGGCAGAAAGTGAAGAGGAACTAAAGAGCCTCTTGATGAAGGTGAAAGAGGAGAGTGAAAAAGCTGGCTTAAAACTCAGCATTCAGAAAACTAAGATCATGGCATCTGGTCCCATCACTTCATGGCAAGTAGATGGGGAAACAATGGAAACAGTGACAGACTTAATTTTCCTGGGCTACAAAATCACTGCAGATAGTGACCGTAGTCATGAAATTAAAAGACGCTTGCTCTTTGGAAGAAAAGCTATGACCAACCTAGACAGCATATTTAAAAGCAGAGACATTACTTTACCCACAAAGATTGATCTAATCAAACCTATGGTTTTTTTCCAGTAGTTATGTATGGATGTGAGAGTTGGACTGTGAAGAAAGCTGTACACCGAAGAACTGATGCTTTTGAACTGTGGTGCTGGAGAAACTCTTGAGAGTTCTTTGGACTGCAAGGAGATCAAGCCAGTCAGTCCTAAAGGAAATTAGTCTGAATATTCATTGGAAGGACTGATGCTGAAGTTGAAGCTCCAATACTTTGGCCACCTGATGCAAAGAACTGACTCATTGGAAAAGACCCTGATGCTGGGAAAGATTCAAGCCAGGAGGAGAAGGGGACAACACAGGATGAGATGGTCCACCACCGACTCGATGGACATGAGTTTGAGCAAGCTCTGGGAATTGGTGATGGACAGGAAAGTCTGGCATGCTGCTGTCCATGGGGTCACAAAGAGTCGGACATGACTGATTGAACTGAATTGAGGGCAGAGAGTGAGAGATCTTGAAATCCAAGAACATCCATGTCCAGTTATGTGAATACAACTTTCTTCCTCTTGCTTCAGTTTCTATGAGTTGGGATTTCTAAACCTCACATTTTTCTAAAAGTGAAAAAAACTCAACTAAATACACAGGGTTTTCATCAATGAAAAATTGCTTAATCTCACTTGAAATAGAAGAAATACAATTGTACAAATATACCAGTTTTCACCTATCAGCTCTGCAAATGCCCAATATCTGGATAATTCACTGTAATTGTCCAATTTATGGAGAAAGGACTGTTAGTGGGAGTGCTAAAATGATACCATCAAGTGGAAGGTAATTTGGAAATGTTCACTGAAATTACAAATACATTTACCTTTTAACTCAACAATTTCACTTCTAGGATTTATTCTACAACTATTTTATACATTTACAATGAAGAAGCTTTTATCCATTACTGTAATAGGAAAACATCAATATAAATGTCCATCAATAGGGTCTGGATAAATGAAAAATATGGTACAATTATACAGGCAAATATATAAAGTTGTAAAAGAATTTCCTTTTTGCTAATATGAACATATCTTCAACATACGTTAAGAGAAAATTTTTAAGTGCTAATATTTGTATAACACATATATAAAAGGAAAAGAAAGGAAATATATTTTCTTATTTGCTTGTATGTACATGGTTGTCTCAGGAAAAATAAAACTGTAGTTATCCATGGGGAAGGGGCAATGGAACATGGAATTTAAGGGATAAGATGGGGAAGGAGATTTTTTCCATTGTATACATTTCATTCTACTGTATTTAAATTTTTTTGGAATTACATAAACTCTTCACAAATATTTTCAGTGCATACTTTATAGAAAGAAAGACACAATAACAACATAGCCAAGATCCAGAATTCTAAATTATATGTGAGATGCCAGTGCAAAATGTCAGTTGCATAAATATAAAGAGCAGTTTTCTTCCATCTTCTAGAATTTCAGCCTTAAAGAGATCTGTGCTACACGGTGGAAAAGAGATACCCCATGGTGATGGTGGCACCTACAGGACACATCCAGAATTTTCCATTTCATGTTTTTCTTTCTTTTTTTGTTTATTCAGAGTCAATGGACGGGCCTGGATTGAGGTGGTGATTGACTTTTCCATTGGCGCTCCTGAACAAAACCATTTTGCTAATCACTGGGCATTTACTGTCAGATGCACCTGAATACTAATACTGTCCCTATCATTCACTGCATAGCTCTAGGCAAAGAGCTATATCTTTCATATCTTTTTATATGTTTAAAAGACATAGTTTCTTCACTTGTAAAATGTGGATGATTTCGACCTTGTCATGTTGTTGCTTACTAATATTTTAAGTGAATTTGTGTCACTTGAAGAGCGCTGCCCCCCCAAAATGGTCCCTGGTTGCTCAATGCTTCGGACAAACCAGGCCTCTGAACTTGCAACCACAGGAGGTTAGATGCTAAATAAATGCAGCCCACAGGAGAAGAGATGAGGATGCAGTTCTGGAGCCTCTCTGGCCCGCAAAGGAAGGGAGACTGGAGAGAGGGAGGTAGAGAAAAGGGGAGGAGTGAGAGAGAGAGAAGGAAAGTGAGGGCGTTTGCACCATTTGTATCCAGGCATACTGGGACCTCTGAGTTTACCCCCAACTTTTCAGTTGTAAAGACAGTGAATTCCTTTCTCTAAAGCCTGTAACTGAAAGACCCCTAATCATTTCTAAGGCTGTCTATTAAAAGCTACTCAACCTCACTCCATTATAAATTTATGAATTTAAAATGAGATAGCATTTCCATCTATTGTAATGACAAAATATAAAAGTTAAGTCGATCACATATTATGTTGGTCAAACTGAGAGGAAATATATTATTGTACTAGTGAGAATGTGAGTTAACTCTTCCCTAAAGCGGGCAAAAGGCATATTTGTTAAACTGCAAATACATATATCCTTTGACCCAGTAATTATGCTATTGTGTAACTTGTCCCACAGATATATAGCCTCCCACACAAAATGAGGCAGGGATAAGCTTATTCAGTGCAGCATTGTTTGGAAATGCAAACAATAGGAATCAAACTAAATGTTCCTTCAGGGAGAATCCGTTTCATCCACCCAGTGGAGAATGCTAAATCTCTTAAAAGGAATAAATTTCCTCAGGAACCGTTTATGAAAAGCACTCCATAATATATAGCTGTGTAAAAGAAAAAGAAAGCAAAGAAACAGACGGATGAATGTGGAATAACTGGCATTAAAAATGGATGGGGAGAAGAATGTGTTTATATTTGGTTGCATATATATTAAAATCTCTAGAAGGATAGACACAAAAAAGAATGCTATCATAAGTGCTACATAGATGGATAAGGAGTTTATTTTCAAATAAAATTTTTTTGTACATTTAAATTTTTGAAACCTATAAAAGTACAAGCTATTAAAAAATGAGGTAAATAAAATTTTAGGAGAAAAGAAC
>SJYQ01002385.1:1021079-1062196 GCA_006410935.1 Redunca redunca | reverse complement strand
AACCCCCTGGACAGAGAAGCTTGGTCAGCTACAGTCCATAGGGTTGCACAGAGTCGGACATGACCGAGTGACTAACACGCACACGTCCATGTATGTATCACAGGCTAATGCCTCACAGTGTTTTTTAAATTTATTTTATCGAAGTATAGTTGATTTGCAATAGTGTGTTAGCTTTTTCTATACCGCAAAAGTGATTCGGTTATGCACATCTCTTTTTCACATTCTTTTCTGTTCTGGGGTGTTACAGGATACTGAATATAGTTCCCTGTGCTATACAGGACCTTGTTGTTTATCTCCACTACCCTTAATAGTTAGTATCTGCTAATCCCAAACCCTCAATCCACTGCCCCCTTGGCAACCACCAATCTGTCCTCTACATCCGTGATTCTGTTTCTGTTTTGTAGAAACGTTTACTTGTGTCATATTTTAGATTCCACCTACAAGTGATATCATATGCTGTTTGGCTTTCTCTGGCTTACTTCACTTAGTGTGATAATCTCGAGGTCCATCCATGTTGCTGAATTACTTCATTCTTTTGTATGACTGAGTGGTATTCCGTGATGTATCTATATCACATCTTCTTTATACAACATCTGTTGATGACATTTAGCTTATTTCCTTGTCTCGGCTATTGTATATAGTGCTGCTATGAATGTAGAGGGGACGTGTGTCTTTTTGAACTATAGTTTTTTTCTGGATATATGTTCAGGAACCTCCCAATGTCTTAAGAGATGTATTTTGCTAGAGAAACTCCAAATCTGGCAAACAACAGCCTGTGATTATTTAATCTTTCAGTTCAGTTCAGTTCAGTCTCTCAGTCGTGTCTGACTCTGCAACCCCATGAATCGCAGCACACAGGCCTCCCTGTCCATCACCAACTCCCAGAGTTCACTGAAACTCATGTCCATCGAGTCGGTAATGCCATCCAGCCATCTCATCCTCTGTCGTCCCTTTCTCCTCCTGCCCCCAATCCCTCCCAGCATCAGGGTCTTTTCCAATGAGTCAACTCTTCTCATCAGCTGGCCAAAGTATTGGAGTTTCACCTTCAGCATCAGTCCTTCCAATGAACACCCAGGACTGATCTCCTTTAGGATGGACTGGTTGGATTTCCTTGCAGTCCAAGGGACTCTCAAGAGTCTTCTCCAAACCACAGTTCAAAAGCATCAATTCTTTGGTGCTCAGCTTTCTTCATGGTCCAACTCTCACATCCATACATAACCACTGAAAAAACCATAGCCTTGACTAGACGGACCTTTATTGGCAAAGTAATGTCTCTGCTTTTTAATATGCTATCTAGGTTGTTCATAACTTTCCTTTCAAGGAGTAAGCGTCTTTTAATTTCATGGCTGCAGTCACCATCTGCAGTGTTTGGAGCCCCCAAAATAAAGTCTGACACTGTTTCCACTGTTTCCCCATCTATCTGCCATGAAGTGATGGAACCAGACAGTCCTAAATACATGAAATCCATTCTAAGAGGAAGAGAGCTGCTCATAAGAAGGCTCCTCCTCCTCCTGCCAAATCTCCAGCTCACAGGGGCTAGGGAAATACAAGACAAAGGTGGTGACTCCAGAGAGCAGAGCAGAGCAGCCAGGCTGGCTAAGGAGCTCACTACCTCCAGGTCAGGGAAACCTTGCCCTCGTGTCCTGCAAGTGCTGGACCAGAGACCACTTTGTGCCGTTTCCCTTACCGAACGGACATTCTGTTTGGATTCCCCTGTTCTTTCACGTGTGCCTTTTGGTGTTTTAGGAACCACAGATTGCTGGGCCAGGTGGAGCCCCATCAAGCCCTGGCCAAGAAGACTGCATGTCACCTAGAAATCTTGACCTTGGATCGGGGGCCACCCGAGTCTCTGTGCTGTCTCCCTCTGGGAAGGGGGTGAGTGCAATTTTATAGCATGTAATTGTGGCTTCATTACAGCTACGGCATGGATATTTTTTAAGGTGTGTGTGTGTGAATAAAATGTATGTGGATGTTGAGCTGTCAAAGGGGTGGATGACAACACAGAGTGCAGTGTCCCCCAGCCAGGGCCCAAGCATCCGTCTCCACATAACACTCTGACCTCTCACTGAACAGCCAGCATCCCCACTTCGCACTCAGTCCATGTCCTTTGTGGGGGATTCAGGCTCTGTCACATGACTCAGTCCTGTTCAATCAGAGCACTGAATCAGAGCCTGTTGGAGAAGAGGCCCAGGACAGAAGGGAAGTGGAACAGAAAAGGAGGGGAAAGCAAGGGAGTCAGTGAGCAAGACAGAGAGGAAAAGAGGGAGAGAGAAATCACAGGCCTTGGGGACGCTGCCTTTGGATAAAGGCTCACTGGAAAAGCTACATCTGCCTCCAGAATGGTTAGTGCAGAGAAAACAAACATCTTGCTGAGGCCATGGGAGCTGGGCTTTCTATCACTTGCAATCTGAAAAAAATTGAACTCATTTAAATGGCTCTCAAACCAAAAGAAGCTCCAACTCACTTATAATAAAAACACAAAAAATAAAACTGAGGAAGCTTTTTTTTTCTCACTCTCAGATTGATTAGAAAAAAATCCAAAACACACTGCGTTGGCCAAGCTGTGGGAAATAGACAATTTCATACATGGCTGACAGGCGCATAAGCTGGTATGAGCCCTGTGGAGGGCAATTCGGAAATGTCAACAAACTTTGCAGATGCATGTATTCTCAATACTTTCATATATATTCACACACATGCAAAATGAAGTTATGCAAAGCTACTTATTTTAGCATTATTTTTATTGGCGGAAAATCCACATACAAACTCATCGCTAGAGACCTGAGTGGATAAATATAGCTGCTTCCATGTTGTGAGAATACTTTGAGAATTAAAAAAAGAGAGAGGAAATTTTATGTATTGACATAAAAGATTTCTAAGATATAGTGTTAATGTATTAATGGAACGATAAAGATGGAGAAAAAAATTACAGTGTGCTATCATGCAAAATTTAAAAAAAAGGTAGTTTAAAAATATATTTTCTTATATATGAATAAAACTCATTCTAGAAGTACAAAATAAGCTGATAACTAGTAACTTTTGGTATGGATTTGATGAAACAGAAGTTTTTCCCACTATATTCTTTTGCACTTTTTTGTTTGCTTTTGAGCCATTATAAATATATTCGGTCAGTTCAGTTCAGTCGCTCAGTCGGGTCCTCTGCGACCCCATGGACTTACCTGTTCAAAAATCAAATAAATTAAAAATAAAAAGAGCCCTAACTAGAGGACATACAGGAGCTACATTCAAAACAACAGAAACATATTCTGGATGCTGGCACCGAGCTGCATAAATTAGATGCAGCTTCTTGTATCCTTCTAGAACGTCTGAGTCCATGGCCCCCGAGGGAGAGCCCTGCGGCAAAACTGGGAAGATATAGTCTATGATGAGGGCGACACCTACAGGACAAGCTGCGAACTTTTCTTCTGTTTTTCGTTCTGACTGACAGAAATTTAGCAGGGCATGGAGGAAGTGCAGTGAGAATGAATTTCCCACTAGAGTTGCTAGATATGAAAGTTTTGCTAATAATGATAGAGATATTACAAACAAAACTATTTTAATATAAGGTACACAGGGAAGTAGGATGAAGGTAGGCTCCTCTGATTACAAATAGTGGCTTTGTCACTCCCCAGCTGTGTGGCTTCACATTTCTGAGCAGGAGAATTCACACTTATGAAATGAGAATAATAATACTTATTACGGGGTTATTGCCTCCTAACATTTTAAGCGAGATTCTTAGCCAGAAAAACCTTAAGCCCAACAAAGAGTAGCTTACCACTGTTCAAGGTCCAAGGTCATTCCAGGCCCTCGACCTACTCTTTCAGGAAATGAGATGCCAAACCAATGCAACCCGTAGAAGGCGCACATCACCTAAGGTCACCACCTCAGATGGGGCCAGGGAAGATAAAGAGAAGAGAGAGCCTTCTGGGGTGACCGCACTAAATGACTAATGAACTCACCTCACTAGGACCAGGGGTCTCAGGACGTGTTCCCGGTCAGGGCGCAGGGTGGGCAGTTTCCCACTCTCCTCTGTTTCCAAGGGAAGGTTTTACTTTGATTGTCACTGTCTCTTCCTATAAGTGTATAATGCAAGTTACAGTTTTCATTTAATCATAATTTGCTAGACTGCGAGAAGCCACATTAGGACTCGACCAAGAATAATCCTCAAAACCTAGAGATTCTGGGGTGGCAAAGTAACTGGCTTGCTTATCAGCCTGGGGTTGTTTACCTCACCTCCTTCTAAGATGAGGATGAGCACAGCTTTTATTGTGAGTAGCAGAGTTGCATGATTTCAATATGGACATCTTGGAAGATACATGCGTGGATAGAAGCGTGTATGGTCCTGTGACTCGGGCCTGGGCAAAGAAGCAGGACCTCTCTCTGTGTACAGTGATGGTTCAAGGACAGGCATATAATAAAACTGGAATCAATGCGAGTCAAGACCTAGTCTTTTTACTGAACTTGAAGCTTGAAGATGAAAACCTGGTGCTGCCTGGGGCCACTACGAGGAGACAGTCTCAGAATAGAGCCAGGCAAATGGAAAATTCAGAGAGCCAGAGCCAGAGAGACTGAGAGAGAAAAGACGGGGGCACAGAGGAAGAGGTAGGTCAGCCCTGATGATATCTTTTGAGTCCTTGCATCAAGACATGTCTCTAGATATACCAACTCACTTTTCCTTTATGTCAATCTTATTTATTCTCTTGCTTAAACCTGATTAAGTTGAGTTTTCTACCACTTGAAACTGAGTGAGTTCCTAATGAACTTCTGTGAAAATGTGACATCCCTTCATTTAAAAACAGAAATGCCACAACTACACAGAGATACGCTTTTCACCTACCATATCGTCAAAAACACAAGCTTTTGACAGCACACGTTTGGACAAGCTGTGGGATTAAAGTTATTCACATACAGGACCGTATGTATACAGGTATATGTGTATATACTTGCGTGCGTGCTAAATTGCTTCAGTCTTGTCTGACTCTTTGCCACTCTATGGACTGTAGCCTGGCAGTTTCCTCTGTCCCTGGGATTCTCCAGCCGGGAAAACTGGAGTGGGTTGCCGTGCTCTCCTCCAGGGGATCCCGACCCAGGATCCAACCTGGGTCACAAGGCAGGTGGATTCTTTACTGCTGAGCCACCAGAGAAGTCCATATAGATAGATAGATAGAGATAGAGATAGATAGATATGTATGTATGTATATAGATTGTATGTATGTATATATATATATAGTTCCTCTGGAGAACCCTAACTAATACATCATCCCTCTTAAAATGTTTCCTTCATCAAATTCTCTTCAGTTAAATCCCTTGAATATGCTACTTGTCTCCTATGACAGACTTCACTGATACAGTAAGTGGTATAAAAAATGGCTCAAGGAAATAAACCCTCCAAATGGGACTCTGAGAGTCCATTGCCCATACCTTTGATAAGCTCACAGATATCCTTTCCCAAGGGGAAGCAGGATAATAGTATCCCTGATATGGAGCAATATCATGGTTACCCAAGATAGCACCGTTGTGGGATGCAGTACAAGCGAATGGCAAGACAAGATCAAACGACTAAAGTGCGTAATTGCTCTGGCAACAATGGTGATTATAATTAGTGGCCTGGATGCTCCTGACAGCTTGGAGAGCTTACAAAAAAGGGAAAATTTTTTAAGCCTAGAGACTTGTAACTTCAAGTTGTGGAACAGGAGGAGAATCAGAAAACCTCAATGGTGACCTTTAAAAAAAAATATTTTCTAGAGGGCACACACAACCAAAATTTAGGTCCAAAGACTAACTACAGGTGTAAGAGAGAAATAGTGCTAGTCAAATGTCCATTCTCTCTAGGTTATCATATGCCAGTTAAGGCACTAGTTAATGACTGTGGGTGGGATTCTGAGGCTTAAATAGGAATATTTGGAAAACTAGACATGAGACCGAGATTTTTGAACACTGAAATCTCCCCGAATCTTACTTGCCTGATTAAGCAGCCCCGCTCTTTCTGAAGGAATCTTGACTTTCCTTTCATAAATTTCCTTTGTTGACTTAACTTAGGACAATCACCTCACAAGAGGAATCAGTTCTTCCCCCGCCCAGTCTTACCATCTCTTACTTACTTCTAGATCCATGCTGCTGCTGCTGCTAAGTCGCTTCAGTCGTGTCCAACTCTGTGCGACCCCAGAGACGGCAGCCCAGCAGGCTCCCCCGTCCCTGGGATTCTCCAAGCAAGAACACTGGAGTGGGTTGCCATTTCCTTCTCCAATGCATGAAAGTGAAAAGTGAAAGTGAAGTTGCTCAGTCGTGTCTGATTCTTCACGACCCCATGGACTGCAGCCCAACAGGCTCCTCCATCCATGGGATTTTCCAGGCAAGAGTACTGGAGGTGGGTGCCGTTGCCTTCAGTGAGAGTTAAATGCCAGCACAGCCCAAAGAGAGAAGTGCAAGTTATTCTGCAGGAGGTATTGTAATAAATGGTAAATGTAGCTATAGGGCTTACCTGGTGGCTCAGTTGGTAAAGAATCCGCCCACAATGCAGGAGACTGCCTGCAATGCCGAAGGCCTGGAATCAGTCCCTGGGTCAGGAAGATCCCCTGGAGGAGGGCTTGGCAACCCACTCCAGTATTCTTGCCTGGAGAATCCCGGGGACAGAGAAGCCTGGAGGACGACAGTCCATAGGGCCTCACAGAGTTGGACACAAATGAAGCAACTTAGCATGCACGCATGAATAAGAACTAGGCAAATGGGGGCAGGCCTGGGAAGGAGACTATTGCATACCTTTTTACACTCTGATCTTGGCTTCATGTAAAATATTCTCTTTGAAGAAAACAAGGAAAAATGCATGTAAGAGTTACAGAACTCTAAACACCTGGGTGGGTTTACCAACATGAACCATCAGTCACTTAAACTGGCTCCTTCTGTCTTCCAGAATTTCTCATCTATCGCAGCCCTGGGAAATAAGAGCTGACAAATAAGAAAGAGGTATTCTGTGGTTGGGCTTCCCTGGTAGCTCAGCTTGTAAAGAATCTGTCTACAATACAGGAGACCCCAGTTCGATTCCTGGGTCGGGAAGATCCCCTGGAGGAGGGATAGGCTACCCACCCCAGTATTCTTGGGCTTCCCTGGTGGCTCAGGCAGTAAAGAACCCACCTGCAACGTGGGAGACCTGGGTTCGATTCCTGGGTTGGGAAAATTCCCCTAGAAGGGGGCGTGACAACCCATTCCAGTATTCTTATCTGGAGAATCCCATGGACAAGAGGAGCCTGCTGGGTTACAGTCCATGGGGTCACCAAGAGTCGGACATGACATGACTAAACACAGCACATTCTATGGTTATGGTGGCACCCACAGGACAAACCGAGAATTTTGGTTTGTTGATTTCAGTTTTCCCTGAAAGGCACACATTGGAAAGAAGGAATTTTGAATCACCAGTGGAACAGCTAAACAGAAAATTTTAATAATAACCAATGGAATTATTCCAAAGACATACTTACACAGGTCACACCAGATGGGAAGTCAGAGTGATGAGATAAATATAGGTTTCCGGGCCTCATACACTTGGCTTCATATTTTCTCTGTGTTGCCTTCGGTACATGAACTGCAGCCTCTCTGAGCATTAGCTTCTTCACATATTTAGTTTCTTCACAAGCACAAACCTCCCCTCTTCTGCAGGGTTAAGTGTAATATTAGAAAGAGTGCAGGTAATATGCTGAATATGGAGCCCGGCACAGAGTTTTCAGTGGCCAGTGTACTCTTGCATTCTATTAATATATATCCTTCAGTCTCATTGCACTCACAAGGCTGGTCTCCCTTTAAGGCTCACCATGTTTCAACCCACCCCCACCTTGACGCATATGCACCTTGTCTCAGCTTTCCGTAAGCAAGCACACCACACTAAGCACAATTTAGCTTTCTTGAGCTTCTTAATATCAAACCCACACAGCCCCCTCTCCTCACTGCTACTGGACTCTTGATGTGGGGTCATTTTTTAAACTCTTGCTGTGTCTGTTTCATTTTTCAAGAAAAACACTACAAATTATGTTTAAACACTTTTTTTTTTAACCTAACTGACACTAGCCTGTATTTATCCACACAACGACATGACATTTTCTCCTCCAAAACCATAATGAGACTAGAGCCTGACCTTTTCTCACCCTCAAGACACAAAGGTTCTTACGGATCTCTCGTTGCCCTTATGTCTATACGCACAGCTTCGCATTTTTTAGAGTGGTGTGCTCCTGGATGTGTAAGGCTCAAGCAAAATAGAATTTGAGACAAGAGCTTAGAGAAATTCATGACTAATTTTAAACCATGAATGTATGTTAAAGGCTTTGTGATTCAGTAAAAGAGTATTTACTAGGGTAACAAACTAGGCAGGAATGATTATTTAAAGAAAATAAATATGGAGTTATGTTTAAACCTAAAAGAGAAAGAGGGTTGACTCCCTGCTCTCACGATGTTTAGACCAGCTAGAGAAGAGAAAACTAGACAGTAAAGTATATGATGATTATAATCAAAAGTAGGGCAGGATTCAGAAATAATTAAGTAACAACAAGGGTAGAAAGAATTGTGTTTCCAAACATATGATGCTGCATGCCATAAAGATTGTGATGAAGCTAATGATCCACGGGGTTCTGAGCTGGTCAGATGACACTCTAATGGGGAATTTCAACAACTGGATGTCAAGAGTGACAGAGAGTGACTAGTCGTGATTACTGAAAAATCTATGCTTTTGTGGACACAAACTCAACCATAGAAAAATGGCATCACCAATTTGATGGACATGAGTTTGAGTAAGCTTCAGGAGGTGGTGATGTACAGGGAAGCCTGGTGTGCTGCAATCCATGGGGTTGCAAAGTCAGATGCAGCTGAGCAACTGAACTGAACTGACAGAAAAATGAAAACATAATATAGCAAATATAATAATAATATATAATATTGCTATTAAATGGTAAAATATTGCTAAAGAATTCAGAAGTCAGGTTAGAGAATCATAACCTATGGCAATATATGGATGTCATGTTCCTTGATACTGTTAAAGTTAAAAGGAAAGAGGCAGTTGACATTCAGACTCCATAAAAGTCACAAGCCAGAGACAGTCATTACTGGAATGGATATTTACAGGATGGATAATTAGATGACCAGCCCTAAACAGCAGTTTAAGAGCTAAATGGGGAAAAATTATAGGAAAGCAAAACTATACTGATAAAATTAGGATGAAAGTATTAGTTGCTCTTTGTGACCCTGTGACCTATAGCCCGTTAGGATCCTCTGTCCAAGGAATTCTCCAGGCAAGAATACTGGAGTAGGTTGCCATTTCCTCCTCCAGGGTCTCCTGCATTGCAGGCAGATTCTTTACCATGTAAGCCACCAGGGAAGCCCATTTTATCTAGAAACTAGGGCAGAATGGGCATAAAACACATATATAAATTGTTGCTCAGATAAGCATAGATGAAATGAAGAGTAGATCGTTTTTAAGGCAAGACCTGGAAATAATTACAATTATGGGAGAAACTAAAAGTGGGGCTTCCCATCAGATGACTTGGTTAGGTAAAGAATCCACCTGCAATGCAGGAGCCGTGGGTTTGATCCCTGGGTCAGGAAGATCCCTTGGTAGAAAATTTTCAACCCACTCCAGTATTCTTGCCTGAAAAATCCCATGCGCAGAGGAGCCTGGCAGGCTACAGTCCATGGGGTCGCAAAAGAGTCGGAGATGACTGAGTAACAAATAACAACAACAACGAAAGTACAGGTGGGTGTGATGATATCCCAGTTGAGATAAGCATGCTTAGGACATAGTTATACCACTGAAAGATACGGACATTACTGCAAACCAGAGTAGATTTAGGGAAATAGAAGGAAAGAAGCATATAAGAAAGCAAGACAAAAGACAAGAATAGAAAGACACCCTCTCCCTGCTGCACACTTTAGTATGGACACGAAAAGGATTATATCCACCTTACGTACAGGCAACCCCTGAGACAGAATAATAGACCACAGAAGGACAAGTGGCTGTTATGCATTACCAAACCAAAGAGGCTCTACCATTCCAACAAGGAAGAGAAAGAATGAGCTATCACAGTCAAAGAGACCAGGGAAAAGCTCAGACCCAGGATAAAGGGCAAACCTAGAGCTCCAAACTAGATGCTTGGCATTGTTTTATCTTCCCAGATTCGATAGTTTTTTTCTGTGTAATCTATTAATATGTCATCGAAATAAAACTGCTAGGATTACTAGGGACAGGATGACAAATATCAACACTTTCAGGAAAAATGGCAAAGTATACATAAAGGCAAAGATAAGATTTAAAACCTTTGGAAGAGAGGCTTCTCTGGGGTTCCAAGAATCTGCCTTGCAACGCAGGGGACGCCAGTTTGATCCCTGGTCTGAGAAGATCCCACATGCTGCAGGGCAACAAAGCCCCTGGGTCACAACTACTGAGCTTGTGGTCTGGAGCCCATGAGCTGCAACTTCTGAAGCCTGAGGGCCCCAGAGCCGTGCTCTGCAGGAAGAGAAGCCACTGCGGTGGGAAGCCCGAAAAGCACAGCTAGAGAGTAGCACCCCCTCACCACAACTAGAGAAGAGCCCCGCGGCAATGAAGACCCAGCACAGCCGAAAAGCAAACAAATACATAAAGTGTTTGGAAGAAGCTGATCAATAGGAGTTTGGTGAAATGAAACCTAAAATCAGCTAGTTGCCTTATTGGAATTTATGACTTACCCCTTAATACCAAACTCTGAATGAATCATTGGAATAGACGTAATTAAGAAATTACAAGATACTGGAGAAGATAAAATCAGTTTAGCTGTACATATAATTCTACTGGAGAGGCAAAATTGGTACCATTATCATTATTCACATTGAGCTGGGAAATGTTACATTTTTATTCCCTTGGATCAAGTTTATACTTGTAAGTTTCATAGAATTTATTCAGTGCTTTTAATGTGGGAAGTTTTTCTAGAAATTTGCCCATTTCATCTATGTGTTCAAATTCATTGATATAAAATTCTTGTTGAGGTGGCAGTAGTCATGGCATCTCAGTGGTTTCTTTTTGATAATGTTTTGAAAAAATTATAGACTCATGAGAAGTTGCAAAAATAGTGCAAAAAGGCCCTATATACCCATCACCCAACTTCCCCCAGTAGTAACTTTGTACCATGTGAAAACTAGGAGATTAATATTGGCACAATAATACTGACTAAATACAGACCTTATCTGGATTGCTTTACCCTTTACATGCACTGATTTTTTTTTCTGGGTGTGTATAGTTCTACGAAATTTTATCACTTGTATAGACTCATGTGGCTGCCCTAACAATCAAGATATGGAATTGTTCCATCATACAAAGGTCCCCCATTGTGCTACACTTTCATGATTACACCTCTTCCCTACCTTCTAACAGTCACTCATCTATTCTCCATCTCTATAATTTTATTTCAAAATTGTATAAATGGAACTGCATTGTATGTGAAGTGAAGTGAAGTCGCTCAGTCGTGTCTGACTCTTTGCGACCCCGTGGACTGTAGCTTACCAGGCTTCTCCATCCATGGGATTTTCCAGGCAAGAATACTGGAGTGGGTTGGCTATTTCCTTCTCCGGGGGGATTTTCCTGACCCAGGAATCGAACCCGGGTTTCCTGCATTGCAGGCAGACGCTTTACCCTCTGAGCCACCAGGGAAGCCCTTGTATGTAGCCCTTACATACTGGTTTCTCTTTACTCGGCATGGTTGATGATATTGAACATCTCTTCATATGCTTATGTGCAGCCATATCCCCTTTTTGGTTAAGTGTTTCAGACTGGATTTGGTATTTTATTCTTTTGCTTTGCTAACTGCGTTGTTTGTGTTTTTTTCTGGTAAACTCAGAGTTCTTTATATCTTTTGGATGCAAGTCCTTTGTCAGATATGTGATATGCAAATATGCTTTCTCAATCTGTGCCTTATCTTTCTAACCTCTTACCAGAGTTTTTCACAGAGCAAAAGTTTTCAATTTTGGTGAAGTCCACTTTATCAGTTTTTCTTTTATGGATTATGCTTTTGGTGTCGTATTTAAGAACTCTTAGCCTTCGGTCACAAAGATATTTTCTAAAGGTTTTCCTTAAAAGCATTACAGTTTTACTTTTTACATGTAGGCTTATGTTTCATTTTGAGTTAGTTTTTTGCATGAAGCATCAGGTTTCTTTCTATGAGAGGTCAAGCGTTCCAGCAACATGTGTTAAAAATTCTGTTTTTCCTTCATCACATTGGTTTTTCACCTTCGTCAGAAACCTGCCGGCCGTACTCGTGAAGGTCTATTTCTGTCTTCTGTATTTTGGTCCGCTAATCTATGCAGCTGCACTTCACTGGACCAGCCATGTGGAGGTAACCCCCATCCAAGGCCAGAGAAACCCCAGTAAGACATTTGGCACTGGAGCAGCTATGAGGAGATACCCCACATACAAGGGCAAAGGAGAAGCCCCAGCAAGATGGTAGGAGGGGCGAATTCATGTTTAGAAGCAAACCCCAGTCCAGCCAGAGGGGCTTAGAGGGCTCAAACAAACCGTGTGTGCACCAGGACATAGGGACCCCACAGAGACTGAGCCAGAACTGTGTCTGAGCGTCTGCTGTGAAAATACGGGTCGCTGGTGGTCTGCCGCAGGGACGGAGGCCCAGGGTGCCGCAGACTTGGGTATGGCATAAGCCCTCTTGGAGGGGGTCGCCGTTAACCCCACCATAGAGCTGCCAGAACTTGCACAGGACTGGGAAATAGAGAACAGAAACCCGTGCACCAGGACCTAGGAGAAAGGAGCAGGACCCCACAGGAGACTGCCCCGGACTGGCCTGTGGGTGTCCGCGAGTCTCTGGCGGAGGCGTGGGTCGGTGGGTTGCAGGGTTGGGGGCACTGAGTGTAGCAGTGCGTGCAATGGGTCTTTTGAGGGAGGTCTCCGTTACCTTCATTACCTCCACCACAGTTTGAGTGAGTGAGTGAAGTCGCTCAGTCATGTCCAACTCTTTGTGACCCCGTGGACTGTAGCCCACCAGGCTCCTCTGTCATAATTTCCCAGGCAAGAATACCAGAGTGGGTTGCCATTTCCTTCTCCAGGGGATCTTCCCAACCCAGGGATTGAACCTGGGTCTCCCGCATTGGGGGCAGATGCTTTATCCTCTGAGCCACCAGGGAAGCCACCTTAGTTTGGCCCCAGGTAAACAGCAGGGAGGGAACACGGCCCCACCCATCAACAGAAAAGTGGATTAAAGATTTACTGAGCATGGCCCCAGCAATCAGAACAAGACCCAGTTTCCCCCTTGGTCAGTCTATCCCATCAGGAAGCTTCCATAAGCCTCTTATCCTTCTCCATCAGAGGGCAGACAGACTAAAAACCACAATCACAGAAACTAACCAATCTGATCACATGGACCACAGACTTGTCTAACTCAGTGAAACTATGAGCCATGCCGTGTAGGGCCACCCAAGGTGGACGGGTCATGGTGGAGAGTTCTGACAAAACGTGGTCCACTGGAAAACGGAATGGAAGAGCACTTCAGTATTCCTGCCTTGAGAACCCCATGAACAGTATGAAAAGGCAAAAAGATAGGACACTGAAAGATGAACTCCCCAGGTTGGTAGGTGCCAAATATGCTACTGGAGACCAGTGGAGAAATAACTCCAGAAAGAATAAAGGGATTGAGCCAAGGTAAAAACAACACCCAGTTGTGAATGTGACTAGTGATGGAAGCAAGGTCTGATGCTGTAAAGAGCAATATCGCATAGGAACCTGAAATGTTAGGTCCATGAATCAAGGCAAATTGGAAGTGGTCAAAGAGAAGATGGCAAGGGTGAAAGTCGACATTTTAGGAATCAGTGAATTAAAATGGACTGGAAAGGGTGAATTTAACTCTGATGACTATTATATCTACTACTGGGGGCAAGAATTCCTTAGAAGAAATGGAGTAGCCATCATGGTCAACAAAAGAAGAGTCTGAAATGCAGTACTTGGATGCAGTCTCAAAAATGACAGAAAGACAGAATGATCTCTGTTCATTTCCAAGGTGAAACATTCAATATAGCAGTAATCCAAGTCTATGTCCCAACCAGTAATGCTGAAGAACCTGAAATTAAAGAGTTCTATGAAGACCTACAAGACTAGAACTAACACCCCAAAAAAGATGTCCTTTTCATTATAGGGAACTGGCATGCAAAAGTAGGAAGTCAAGAGATACCTAAAGTAATAGGCAAATTTGGCCTTGGAGTACAGAATGAAGCAGGCCAAAGGCTAATAGAGTTTTGCCAAGAGAACACACTGGTCACAGCAAACACCCTCTTCCAACAACACAAGAGAAGACTCCACACATGGACATCACCAGATGGTCAACACCAAAGTCAGATTGATTATATTCTTTGCAGCCAAAGACGGAGAAGCTCTATACAGTCAGCAGAAACAAGACCGGGAGCTGACTGTGGCTCAGATCATGAACTCCTTATTGCCAAATTCAGACTTAAATTGAAGAAAGTAGAGAAAACCACTAGACCATTCAAGTATGACCTAAATCAAATCCCTAATGATTATACAGTGGAAGTGAGAAATAGATTTAAGGGACTAGATCTGATAGAGTGCCTGATGAACTATGGATGGAGGTTCGTGACATTGTACAGGAGACAGGGATCAAGACCATCCCCATGGAAAAGAAAGGCATAAAGGCAAAATGGCTGTCTGGGGAGGCCTTAGAAATAGCTGTGAAAAGGAGAGAGGTGAAAAGCAAAGGAGAAAAGGAAAGATATTCCCATTAGAATGCAGAGTTCCAAAGAATACCAAGGAGAGATAAGAAAGCCTTCCTCAGTGATCAGTGCAAAGAAATAGAGGAAAACAATAGAACAGGAAAGACTAGAGATCTCTTCAAGAAAATTAGAGATACCAAGGGAATATTTCATTCAAAGATGGGCTCAATAAAGGACAGAAATGGTATGGACCTAACAGAAGCAGAAGATATTAAGAGGAGGTGGCAAGAATACACAGAAGACCTGTACAAAGAAGATCTTCACGACCCAGACAATCATGATGATGTGATCACTCACCTAGAGCCAGACATTCTGGAATGTGAAGTCAAGTGAACCTTAGGAAGCATCACTATGAACAAAGCTAGTGGAGGTAATGGAATTCCAGTTGAGCTATTTCAAATCCTAAAAAATGATGCTGTGAAAGTGCTGCACTAAATATACCAGCAAATTTGGAAAACTCAGCAGTGGCCACAGGACTGGAAAAGGTCAGTTTTCATTCCAATCCCAAAGAAATGCAATGCCAAAGAATGCTCAAACTACTGCACAAGTGCACTCATCTCACACGCTAGTAAAGTTATGCTCAAAATTCTCCAAGCCAGGCTTCAAGAGTATGTGAACCATGAACTTCCAGATGTTCAAGCTGGTTTTACAAAAGGCAGAGGAACCAATGGTCAAATTGCCAACATCCGTTGCATCATCCATCAAAAAAGCAAGAGAGTTCCAGAAAAACATCCGTTTCTGCTTTATTGACTAGGCCAAAGCCTTTGACTGTGTGGATCACAATAAACTCGAAAATTCTGAAAGAGATGGGAATACCAGACCACCTGACCTGCCTCTTGAGAAATCTGTATGCAGGCCAGGAAGCAACAGTTAGAACTGGACATGGAACAACAGACTGGTTCCAAACCCTGCTTATTTAACTTATATACAGAGTACATCATGAGAAATGCTGGGCTGGAAGAAGCACAAGCTGGAATCAAGATTGCCGGGAGAAACGTCAATAACCTCAGATATGGAGATGACACCACCCTTATGGCAGAAAGCGAAGAAGAACTAAAGAGCCTCTTGATGACAGTGAAAGAGGAGAGTGAAAAAGTTGGCTTAAGCTCAACATTCAGAAAACGAAGATCATGGCATCCAGTTTGTCCCATCACTTCGTGGCAAGTAAATGGGGAAACAGTGGAAACAGTGGCTGACTTTATTTTTCTGGGCTCCAAAATCACTGCAGTCATGAAATTAAAAGATGCTCACTCTTTGGGAGAAAAATTATGACCAACCTAGATAGCATATTAAAAAGCAGAAACATTACTTTGCCAACAAAGGTCTCATCAAGGCTATGGTTTTTCCAGTGGACACGTATGGATGTTGAGAGTTGGACCATAAAGAAAGCTGAGCACCGAAGAATTGATGCTTCTGCACTGTGGTGTTGGAGAAGACTCTTGAGAGTCCCTTGGACTGCAAGGAGATCCAACCAGTCCATTCTGAAGGAAGTCAGTCCTTCATATTCATTAGAAGGACTGATGTTGAAGCTGAATCTCCAATACTTTGGCCACCTGATGCAATGAGCTCACTCATTTGAAAAGACTCTGATGCTGGGCAAGATTGAAGGCGAGAGGAGAAGGGGATGACAGAGCATGAGATGGTTGGATGGGATCACCGACTCAATGGACATGAGTTTGAGTAAACTCAGGGAGTTGGTGATGGACAGGGAGGCCTGGCATGCTGCAGTCCATGGGGTTGCAAAGAGTTGGACATGACTGAGCAACTGAACTGAACTGATTCTAAGTGTTTATACTTCTATAAACCTGTCTTTATTACTGCAATCATACAGTAAGTCTTAAATCAAAGTATTCTTATTTCTCTAAATTTATTCTTCTTTTTCAAAAAAAGCTAACTCCAGCTTATTTGCCTTTCCATATGAATTTTATATTAACATGAATTAAAAATGGCAACCCACTCCAGAAGAGCTTGGTGGGCTACAGTCCATGGGGTCCCCAAAAGTAGCACATGACTGAAGTGACTTACCCCACACACATATCCACAAAAAGACTGTAGCAATTTTTATATGAATTGCACCAAATCTGCAGATAAATTTAGGGACATAACTGACATCTTCACTACATCGAGCAAAGTGTTTCTCTTCATTTCGCTGGTGCTTCTTTTATTTTATCAACATTTTGTACTTTGCCACATATCAGAAGACTGGGTTCAGTTGTGTCCGACTCTTTGTGACCCTATGGACTGTAGCCCTCCAGACTCCTCTGTCTATGGGATTCTCCAGGCAAGAATACTGGAGTGGATTGCCATTTCCTACTCCAGGGGATCTTCTTGACCCAGGGATTGAACTGGCGTCTCCTGCATTGGCAGGCCGATTCTTCACCATGGCGCCACCTGGGAAGCCCTGCTTTGTAGCATACAGTCTTATAAGTCTTTTTGTGAGACTTGTGCCAGATGTTTCATTTTTCTGCGAGATTATATAGGTTTTGCACTTTTTATTTTGGTTTCCAATTTATTAATTCCCAACATATAGAAATATGATTGAGTTTGGGGTGTTGACTTTACATCCATAGAGCCGGCTAAACTCATTTCTATGTTGTGCTGGGCTAAGTCACTTCCGTCACGTCTGACTCTTTGTGACGCTATGGACTGTTGCCCACCAGGCTCCTCTGTCCGTGAAATTTTCCAGGCAAGAATACTAGAATGGGTTGTCATTCCCTCCTCTAGGGGATTTTGCCAACCCAAGGATGGAACCTGCACCTCTTACGCCTTGTGCATTGGCAGGTGGGTTCCTTACCACTAGTACCACCCCTGGAGTGGTTTTGGTTTTGTTTTTAATGCAGACTGGGATTCTAGAGAGTATGACCTGTGTGACAAATTCAACCCATTGTCAGGTTTGGAAATAAACTAACCTAGATGTCCATCAGCAGATGAATGGATAAGAAAGCTGTGGTACATATACACAATGGAGTCTTACTCAGCCATTAAAAAGAATACATTTGAATCCATTCTAATGAGATGGATGAAACTGGAGCCGATTATACAGAGTGAAGTAAGCCAGAAAGAAAAACACCAATACAGTATGCTAACACACATATATGGAATTTAGAAAGATGGTAATGATAACCCTGTATGCGAGACAGCAAAAGAGACACAGATGTATAGAACGGACTTTTGGACTCTGAGGGAGAGGGTGGGAAGATTTGGGAGAATGGCACTGAAACATGTACACTATCATGTAAGAAACGAATCACCAGTCTATGTTCGATACAGGATACAGGATGCTTGGGGCTGGGGCACGGGGATGATCCAGAGAGATGATAGGGTGGAAGGTGGGAGGGGGGTTCAGGATTGGGAACGCATGTACACCCGTGGTGGATTCATGTCAATGTATGGCAAAACCAATACAGTATTGTAAAGTAAAATAAAGTAAAAATAAAAATTAAAAAAAAAAACATGCCAAGTTGTTTATGTATTGCTTATGACTGCTTTCAGGCTACAATAGCAAAGTTGAAAAGTTATGACAGAGCCCATATTACCTATTTTCAACTTAAAAACTTTTACCTAAATATTATATTAATATTTAAAATGAGCTTCCTATTAATAGCTTCCTATTAAATGAGCTTCCTATTTAGTCATAGTTTTAATCCAGTCTCTTACTGTGTTATCTAAGTATATATATAAAAGACAACATTATCATTTTTCTTTCAATTATCTAATATTAATAATTTTAAAGACTCATAAGAAGATTGATATTTTGTTTTATTTACCCATTTCATTGTTCTTTATTACTGATGTTCTCGGTTTTTTGTATTACTATTTTCTTCCTGTTGTAGCAATTTATTTTTTTATTTTTTAATTGAAAGATAATTGCTTTACAGAATTTTCTTGTTTTCTGTCAAACATCAACATGAATCAGGTGTATGTGTACATATGTCCCCTCCCTCTTGAACCTCCCTCCCATCTCCCTCCCCTTCCCATCCCTCTAAGTTGATACAGAGCCCCTGTTTGAGTTTCCTGAGACATACAGCACATTCCCATTAGCTATCTATTTCACATATGGTAATTCTTTTAATAGAAATACTTGATTCCTTTTATCTGTATTTTAGAACCACAAACCTGACATCTTCTAATATTTCGTTTAAATTTTTCCAGATAATCAAAATTTATTCTTCAGAGAAGGCAATGGCACCCCACTCCAGTACTCTTGCCTGGAAAATCCCATGGACGGAGGAGCCTGGTAGGCTGCAGTCCATGGGGTCTCGAAGAGTCGGACACGACTGAGCANTCAGAGAAGGCGATGACACCCCACTCCAGTGCTCTTGCCTGGAGAATCCCAGGGACGGGGGAGCCTGATGGGCTGCCGTCTGTGGGGTCGCACAGAGTTGGACACGACTGAAGCGACTTAGCATACCCTTTTTAAAAAAATTTAATTGGAGGCTAATTACTTTGCAATATTGTGGTGGCTTTGCCACACATTGACATGGATCAGCCATGGGTGTACATGTGTCGCCGTCCTGAACCCCTCTCCCTTTTCCCTCTCCACCCCATCCTCTGGGCTGTCCCAGAGCACCGGCTTTGAGTGCCCTGCTTCAGGCATCGAACTTGCTCTGGTCATCTACTTTACATATGGTAATATACATGTTTCAATAGTAGTTCTTTTAGACTAGGTCTGCTGACAACAAATTCTTTTTTTTTTAATCCAAGAATGTCTCTGTTTCACCTTTTATCTTGATAGGTATTTTTGCTAGATATAAACTTATGGGCTGATAGTTGTTATCTTTTAGCAAAAGAATCAGGAAGAAACAAACAATTTGAACAGACTGATCACTAGTAGTGAAATTGAATTAGTAATAAAAATACTCCCAGTGTTGAGGAGAGAGAACAACTTGAACTCTCATCATTGTTGGTGACAATGCAAAATGCCATAACCATGCTGGAAAACATTTTAGTGGTGCCTTACAGAGTTTAACACCCTTATCGCATAACCCAACAGTCCTACCCCTACATTCACACAAAAATTAGGCATTGAATGTTTATAGTGTTTATTTATAATCACCCAGAGTGGAGGCCACCTAAATATCCTTCCACTATGATTGCATAGCCAAATCATGTTATATTTATGCAACAGGATCCTGTCTAGCAATGAAAATGAACAAACTCCTGACAAAATGATGTGAGCATTAAGCTACATGAAAGAAGCTAACTCAAAAATGACAATACTCCGTGATTCCATTTGCATGACATTCAGGAAAAGGTGAAACTCTGGAGGCAGAAACAGTCAGTGGTTGCAGAGGCTGGAGGTGAGAAAGTAAAGTTGACTAGAAAGTGACAGAAGGAAATTGGAGGGGTTGATGAAACTGTTCTACAACTTGATTAAGGTGATGATTACAAGAGTGTAGGCCTTTATCAAAATTCTTAGAATTACATACTAAAAATAGTGGTTTCACTTCACAGAAATTAAGCCTTCATAAACCTAACTTTTTAAAAAAGTACACACAAAGAATTCTCTGGAGGCGTTCCTCCATTCCCCCAACCTAGCAGCAGGTCTGAGACAGGCAAACTATTTCATGTTTTCCACCTGTGGAGTGACTTCGATTTTTCATTCACCCTTCCAGCTGAGAGTTTGCCTCCTTGGGGCCCCAGCTTCATGCAGTGGGATGCTGTCTGAATTTCCATCTTCAGAAGTCCTGAAGCTTTGCTTCTTGCTCTGATGTCCTGTGAGGCCACTGGATAGAAAGCTGGAGGTCACCTTAGTCCTGAGATGCCCTGTAAGCAGGCTGTAGCCTCTGAATTCCTCCCCTTCTTAGTTACCCTCTCTACTCCTTTGTGTCCTCTGAAATTTTCTGATACTTTCCTGCCTTCGTTTAAAGATTTTCAACTTCAAGAAATTAACACTCCTGAACTAAATATTTATTTTTACATAACTTATCTAGAATTTTTAGAGCTTTTCCCTAAGAAGTAATTTTTAAAAACTATTCTGCTGTTCAGTCCCTGGGTTGGGAGGGTCCCCTGGAGAAGCGAACAGAGCTACCCACTCCAGTATTCTGGCCTGGAGAATGCCATGGACTATATAGTCCACGGGGTCGCAAAGAGTTGGACACAACTGATTGACTTTCACTTTTCAATTTCAATAGAAACGCTAGTGGTTTAAAAAAAAAAAAACAAAAAACCCACCTGCCAATGTAGGAGACGTGAGAGACCCAGGTTCAGTCCTTAGGTAGGGAAGATCCCCTGGAGGAGGGCATGGCAACCTGCTCCAGTATTCCTACCTGGAGAATCCCACAGACAGAGGAGCCTGCCGGGCCACAGTCCGTAAGATCACACAGAGACAGACACGGCAGAAACAGCGTAGCGCACAGGCAGGGTGTATTTAGTCTGTGTAGTATAATATCAAACAGCTGGAGCCTGAAAACCAGGAGACAGGCATGCTAAACTTGGCTCTGCTTGTTACCAGCTAAGTGACCCCGGACAATCTGCTCTCCTTTTTGTGTCCCTTTTATTCCATTTAGAAACGAAGAAAATGAACTAAATGCTAAGTCCTCTCCACTTAAAAAGTATATACTATGGAAAAACTGCTGGCCGGAAAATCTAGAGTCCTGAATTTTAGATTTGGCTCTGCCACTTTCTGCTTCTAGACATGTCACTCTACTTCCTGAGTCTTTGTTTCTTAATTTATGAAATGAAAGTTCCACAACATTGCAAATCAGCTATACTTTGATACACTGTAAACAAAAAATCACTATATATAGTGTTGTTCATTCACTAAGTCACGTGGGACTCTTTGTGACCCCATAACTGCAGCACGTCAGGCTTCCCTGTCCTTCACTATCTCCCAGAATTTGCTCAAACTCAGTCCATTGAGTCGATGATGGCATCCAACCATCTCATTCTCTGTTGCCCCTTCTCCTCCTGCCCTCAATCTCTCCCAGCATCAGGGTCTTTTCCAATGAGTTGACTCTTTGCATCAGGTGGCCAAAGTGTTGGAGCTTCAGCATCAGTTTTTCCCGTGAATATTCAGGGTTGATTTCCTTTAGGATTGACTGGTTTGGTCTCCTTGTAGTCTCAAGAGTCTTCTCCAGCATCACAATTCAAAAGCATCAATTTTCGGCATTCAGCCTTCTTTATGGTCCAGCTCTCACAATGTGCGATCTAAATATACACAATTTCTATTTGTCAAGCATACCTCCATAAAGAATCAAATAAAATTTTAAATAAACTTAAAAATAAATTTTAAAAAACAATGAAAGTGGTAATATTTACCTCACAGAATTATTCTGAAAACAAAATTAGATATTATTTATAAAATGCTTGGCATATAAAAGTTGAGTAATAAGTCTTGGGAGGATCCAAGTATATGAAATTAAATTATTTCTAGATTCTTTTTGTGTTCTAAAAGTTTATGATATCAACCAAAGTCAGTTCTTCAAATACATTAAAACCAAATTTTAAAGGCTTAGCCGCAGTTCTAATCTGAGCTCGCTAGAGGGCTCTGTTGCCAAACAAATCAGCGTATATTTTGCTTTGGTTCCGGAAGTTCAGAAACTGAAGTTCCTTTGCACTTTTGAGGCAACATCACTTGACTTCCTAATTATATCCATCTTTTCTTATTCAGGTTACTGAAGAAGAATCTTCTAATACTCACCAGCAATTTTGTACTGGGAATAGGTAAGATGCTGTCTCTAACCATAATACAATTGTTTAAAAGGTGTATTTAATTCTCCCTCATTCCATTTCAAAAATCCTTAGCCCCAGATATCACCCTATTCTCTTCCAAACTAAGGTTACCGGTCAAAATAAACAATCAAACAAAAAATAGAGGGGTGGTGGAAGAAGGAAGAAAAGAAAGAAAAACAAAAATTTAAGGCAATATTTTTCTTAAGCACGCTTGCAGTGGCACCCCACTCCAGTACTCTTGCCTGGAAAAGCCCATGGATGGAGGAGCCTGGAGGGCTGCAGTCCATGGGGTCGAGAACAGTCCGACACAACTGAGCGACCCCTTTCACTTTTCACTTTCATGCATTGGAGAAGGAAATGGCAACCCACTCCAGTGTTCTTGCCTGGAGAATCCCAGGGACGGGGGAGCCTGGTGGGCTGCCGTCTCTGGGGTCGCACAGAGTCGGACACGACTGAAGTGACTTAGCAGCAGCAGCAGCTTCCCCAAAGATGTCTGTGTATTTCAGGTTGTGCCCACAACACACACATGTGTTTAACGGAAACAAGCATTTCACAAAGCAGCAATTATCTTTAGAGAAGAAGATGCACTTTTATATTCTCTATTCTGTTCCACCCTATGCTTCTCAATGGTGCTTTGCATGCCTGCTCACTGGTTCAGTCGTTCAGACTCTTTGCGCCCCACCCCCACCAGGCTCCTCTGTCCATGGGATTTTCCAGGCAGGAATACTGGAGTGAGTTGCTATTTCCTCAGGGGATCCGTCCAGCTGAGGGATCGAATCCTCGTCTGCTGTGTCTTCTGCACTGGCAGGCAAATTCTTTACACTGAGCCACCTGGGAAGCCTTAGTGGTGCTTTGACACACCAGTTAATTTCCTGACCACTAAGGGATGCCACCAGTAGTTTTAAAAAATCTCCTCAAGAGTATGCAGAAACTAAAAAGAACTGGTTTGAGGTACTGTGCAATATATACTAACTGACCTCAAAAGACTATGAAGTGACAAGTGAAAGTCACTCGGCACTACCCTTGGCAAACAGTATGTGGTTCCATTTCTACAAAGAATGAGTATGCATATATACTCATTTATTTAAAGAGGTTGGGTAGGGTGTTGTGCTGGACTGTGCCTTTTCTCTCCAATCCAGGTTAGAGTTGTCCGTAAGGAATTTGGATAAGATTTGGAAAGCAAAAGCAAAACGGCAGCCAATCCTCTGGAGGTCACTGTGGTCAGATATGGTGATGAACTCTGGGCCAAAGCTCCCTGTCCATCTTCCTCTCTGGCCCTGATGTCTAATACCATTCTGAGCTGTTCAGAAGATGCTTGACTGTGGATCCACAGGGAGGAAGTTTTATGCAGAGGGAATAGCTTCCTATAGCCTCTTCCTGAGCCCAGTCTACTGGTTGGACATGCTTGACTCCACTTTCTCTAAAGTTCCGGGGCTTGGCTTCCCCACCTCTGCTCCAGGCACCCTTCCAGACTTTCACTTCCTCACTTGCAACATTTTTGTTAGGTGTAGTTCCTGCAATGGGCTTCCCAGGTGGCGCAGTGGTAAAGAATCTGCCTGCCGATGCAGGAGATGTGGGAGACATGAGTTGGATCCCTTGGTCAGGAAGATCCTGTGGAGGAGGAAATGGCAACCCACTCCAGGATTCTTGCCTGGAAAATTCCATGGACAGAGGAGCCTGGCAGGCTACAGTCCATATGGGGTCACAATGAGTCAGACTCGACTGAGCACAGACACAGACCCACCTTCTTGACTTAGGATAAAGCCAGATCCATTCTTTGTCATAAAAGGTTGCTGACCTGTTTGTCCCCACTAAAAAGTCTGAACAAAATGCCCACTAACTTACTTCAACCAAACTTTAGTTAGACTTCTCTCCTTCCCTGGAGCCCTGTAAGCTGGCACCTCCCCCTGAGGTTAAGGCAGCATTGGAACGTGGGTTGTTTGTGCTAAGTTGCTTCAGTTGTGTCTTTTTGTGACCCCATGGATTGTAGCCCATCAAGCTTCTCTGTCCATGGGATTCTGCAGGCATGAATACTAGAGTGGGTTTCCATGCCCGTCTCGAGGGGATCTTCCCGACCCAGGGATCGAACCCGCATCTCCCAAGTCTTCCTGCATTGGCAGGTGGGCTGTTTACCACTAGCGCCACCTGGGAAGCCTGGAACATGGGATAATTCCTCCTTAATGACATCACCCGAGTAACTGGTCATCCCACCTGCTCATCTACTCCCCCAGCTCCTGTTCCTTCTGGCCTTGTTTACGCCTCCCGACACAATAGGCCGTCTTTCTCCCTGACCACTGAGATGCTCATAGATCTTAGGGTCAGGAGCCCTTGTTCTCCCTATTGCAACATCTCTTTCTCACTGTTGGAATAGTCTTTGAATCATCTGCTTCCTGAAGTCCAATTTTTGTTTTTTTGATTTGACAGAAGTGTAAAGGGAGGGAGACATTGCTCTGAATAAGTCAGGAGTGCGGGAAGGAGGCATCGGCTGGGAGTTGCTGGGTCGGGGAAATCTTGGAGCAAGGACACGGGAGTCCTGAGGCCACGTGCTGCAGGGGGGAAGGCCCTGCTTGGGCTCCTGGTCACTGCTCAGGCGACTCTGCTGTGTGGCTTTGCAGTACAACCTCAAGAATCTTGTACTCAGTGTGACTGGATTCATTTGGAAAGTCATAAGGGCACTGATTTGCAGCAAGCTGGGTATTTGGCTGAAGGATCTGGCCCAGCGGACAGTGACTATTAACAATACCAATAGCTACTAACTATCAAACACTTAGAATGTGCCAGGAGCTGAACAATGAACTTTACACACCTTATTTCAAATCCATACAACTCTGAAAATTGAGCCTCATTGTCCATATTTTACACCTGAAAGAACCATGTGTCTGAGGCTGTTAAATGCCTTTGCTGGATGACAGCTAGTGAGTGGGAAGTGACTTTCCTGGATTTCTTATATAAAAATGCCTTTGTCTGCAGTATTTCCATCGGCACTTATGCAAGCTTCTTTAACACTTCAGATGGGAAATCAACCATCACCCACCTTAAACCACGCCCCTGGCTAGTGCTCTTGTGCTCAGCAAAGATAAATAATTTGACAGATTCTCAGTTTCTCCTGCAGGTGTCACCCTTGCCACCAGATAGGTCTTTGAGTTCTTAGAATTCCCCTCTCAGTATTGGAATTGATCAGAAATTTTTGAAGAAGACAAAAAACTGATCATATAATTTATGCAGCCTAGATTTCAGGATCATGGCTCTCACCTGTAGATTTAGAGTTCTCCAGCTCCAATGGGTTGGTTGTTCTCTCTTTTATATTTTCATTTTAAAGGTATTGCTTGTATTTGTAAATAGATAATAGGTTTGCAAGTTCTTAAACTGAAAAGTATAAAAATGTACAGTGAAAAATCTGTCTCCCACCACTGTCACCCATCTGCCAAGTTTTTATCCCCCAGATAGAAAAACTACTATTATTAGCTTCTTGTACATCTCCCCCACACAATTTTACACATATGCAAACAAATACAAGTATATATTACTTTACCATATTGTTTTACACAAATATTATATAAGCTGTTCTGTAACTTCTCCAGATTAATATATGGAATAAGTCTTGTTCACTTTTAAACAACTATAGGGTATTCCATTTAATGGCTGTATTATAATTTATTTAATAAATCCCCTATATTTTAGGCTGATTCAGTCTTTTGTCATCTAATAATAGTAATAATAACAAAAGCATTATTGTTATTGTCATATTAATAGCAAACACTCAGGTCTGGCACTGTTTCCAACAGTTTACTTCTCTTAACCCATTTAAGCCAAACCACAGCATCTACAAATTGTGTTTTGGTTATCATGTTATAGTTGAAGAAACAGAAGCAAGGAAAGGTCAGATGATTGGCCTGAGATTTCCTAGGCAGCAAGTGGTCGATCCAGAATAGCACAGAAAAAGACAAAGGGGGGGTCACCATACTTGGAGGGTTGGAGTCCGTTGAGTCTATAGACGAGGGCAAGGCTGCAAAAGGGAAGCAATGAAGAGCCAGCCACCACCACACAAGAGAGGTGATGTTCCTGTAGACTGGAGGTTCCCAGCGCTCAGGACCAGCACACAGTCTGCACATAAGTGTGCACAATTGTGCCAAAGCAGAGGAGGAAAATAAGAACCTTTTTCTTTGGATTCAAAGTGGCATCCTGGGGTTCGAAAAAGAAGAACAAGAAACAAAAATGCCTCAGAAGGCCCAGGAAAATCTGTCTGACCTTATAACACATCAAAAAAAGATATGGATGCTGGTGGAAAACGCCTGCCAGACCGCAGCAGCCACTCTCACTAAGGACACCCTGCTCACATCGTGACCCCTGTCTTCTAGGCCACGCTGGGGCCTAAATGGGGTCGCTGTGCGACTCAGGTTTCTGCTCAGCTGTGTCCCACTCTCCACTTTAAGGACTCTGGTGTCTATTGTGATGACTATCACAGTCTGTTCAGGGCACTGTAAGAAAATACCGTAGGCTGGTGGTTTCAACAATAAAGATTTACCTTTCACAGCTCTGGAGGCCGAGAAGTCAACGGCAAGGCGCGGACAGTGCGGCGCTGGCGTGAGCTGGCCTCCTGGCTCACGCACACTTTCTTCTCGCCACCTACTCTTGTGATGGAAGAAGTGAGAGAGTTTCCGGAGGGGTCTTTTAAAGGACACTAATGCCACTCAGGAAGACCTGCACCCTCATGACCTAATCATTGCCTAAGGCCCCACCTGCTGATACCATCATGTTGTAGGCAGATTCTTTACCATTCTGAGCCACCAGGGAAACCCTCTAGTGACTTCAGTTCAGTTCAGTTCAGTTCAGTCGCTCAGTCGTGTCTGACTCTTGGTGACCCCATGAATTGCAGCATGCCATGCCTCCCTGTCCGTCACCAACTCCCGCAGTTCACTCAGACTCATGTCCATCGAGTCCGTGATGCCATCCAGCCATCTCATCCTCTGTCAACCCCTTTTCCTCCTGCCCCCAATCCCTCCTAGCATCAGAGTCTTTTCCAGTGAGTCAACTCTTCGCATGAGGTGGCCAAAGTACTGGAGTTTCAGCTTTAGCATCATTCTTTCCAAAGAAATCCCAGGACTGATCTCCTTTAGAATGGACTGGTTGGATCTCCTTGCAGTCCAAGGGACTCTCAAGAGTCTTCTCCAACACCACAGTTCAAAAGCATCAAGTCTTCGGCGCTCAGCTTTCTTCACAGTCCAACTCTCTTAAAATGACACAAATTTTGGTCTTGATCTGTAGGTCACAAGCCTGGTTTGGCTTCATGGATTTCTCCATTCTGGATTCCACAAGACCAAAATCAAGGTATCTGCTGGTTTAGACTTTTCTGGCTGCTCTGAATACATTTTTTTTTCTAGTTTTTCCTGTTATATGACCATTGACTCTCATTCTAGCCCCCTGGATAATACTCTCCAATAAAGTATTGGCACATAAGCCTTCTTCTCAGGCTCTGTTTTTTTTTTTTTTTCCCTTTCTGGTAAACCAGTCTTACACAGATGCTATTCAGTGTTAGCCTCTTTTTTGTTGCTAGCATAATCTCAGAACCCATTCTGTATACCAGTGCTCCTAGTCACATAGGAGGTAGGTAGAGGTGATGAAACTGTGTAGGACCTTCAGATATTAGTTTAGTTCATTTTGTCTTTGGCAGTTCTTTGGGGCCCGAAGAATGCAGGGAATTATTAAAGGTAACCCTGCAATCTAGGAGAAAAGGTATATGAATGTGCTGCTGCTGCTGCTAAGTCACTTCAGTCGTGTCCGACTCTGTGCGACCCCAGAGATGGCAGCCCACCAGGCACCCCAGTCTCTGGGATTCTCCAGGCAAGAACACTGGAGTGGGTTGCCATTTCCTCCTCCAGTGCATGAAAGTGAAAGGTGAAAGTGAAGGCGCTCAGTCGTGTCCGACTCTTAGCGACCCCATGGACTGCAGCCCTCCAGGCTCCTCCACCCATAGGATTTTCCAGGCAAGAGTACTGGAGTGGGGTGCCATTGCCTTCTGCGGTATATGAATGTATAACAGGGCAAAACAATAGGAAATATCTTTTAGAAAAATCACCCTGAGATAGATGATTTAAGAGATCATAGTTTTAAATTCCTAAATATAGCAAAATCACATCTTGTAGTCTTTTAGGTAGAGGCATCCGGTCCCATCACTTCATGGGAAATAGATGGGGAAACAGTGGAAACAGTCCAGTGTCAGACTTTATTTTTTTGGGTAGATGGTGACTGCAGCCATGAAATTAAAAGACGCTTACTCCTTGGAAGAAAAGTTATGACCAACCTAGACAGCACATTCAAANGCCCTGGGATTTCTTTGGAAGGAATGATGCTGAAGCTGAAACTCCAGTACTTTGGCCACCTCATGCAAAGAGTTGACTCATTGGAAAAGACCCTGATGCTGGGAGGGATTGGGGGCAGGAGGAGAAGGGGATGACAGAGGATGAGTTGGCTGGATGGTATCACAGACTCGATGGACATGAGTCTGAGTGAACTCCGGGGGTTGGTGATGGACAGGGAGGCCTGGCGTGCTGTGATTCATGGGGTCGCGAAGAGTCAGACACGACTGAGCGACTGAACTGAACTGAACTGAATCATTGTAGTATGCATGGACTCTGGAGAAATGAGGATTTGGTAGGTATTGTCAACCCAACAGAGATTCCCAGGTGGCGCTAGTGGTAAAGAACCCGCCTGCCAATGCAGGAGACGTAAGAGACGCAAGTTCAATCCCTGGGTCAGGAAGATCCCCTGGAGCAGGGAATGGTAACCCACTCTAGTATTCTTGCCTGGAAAATCCCACGGACAGAGGAGCCTGGTGGGCTACGGTCTGCAGAGTCGCAGAGTCAGACAGCTGAAGCGACTTAGCGCACATGCCTGCAGAAAAGCTTAACCAACTAATTGCACTTTAAATTCAGAGAATCAGACTGACTGGCTGGGATCTGTGGCTTTATTGGAGTTTATTGTCAGATCCTCATGGATTCAGAGACTAATAAGAAGAGGAATATCATGGCTGGTAGAACTTTCCAGTCTTAAGAGAGTGAGTCAACGTATTTCTAAGGCTCAACAACCTTTCTACAAGGAAGAAGGGGATAGAAACTATTTGAAACTTCTGATGTTCTCAGAAGGACCTTGGAGGAGGCTAGGTAGCCTCTTGAAGGAGGCGGGTTGGAACTGCTCTCAACAAGCGCTGATGCTGTTGCAACTTTGTGATGTATAAGGAACACAATTCTTTCCCAAAAGGGGATGAGCTCAGAGCCAGGGAACATTTGAGTTCAGAATATTGAGAGCCTCTGGATCCTTCAGTAACAGGTGGGAAGAGGCCTGAGAGCAGCCATTCTGAGCATTTGTGTTATACATTGAATTTTCTCAACCCTAATAATATTTCACATTGATGCCAACTTAAAAGGCTTCAAGTGGTATTATAACAGCAGTAACCTCAAATAGAGAAACCCAAAGAATGAGCTAGGTTGATCCAGCCAGACAATTATATTTGCTACCTTACTCATAAATTAAAATTCTTGGATGTGAAGAAGTAGATGGCAGTTAACTTTAAAAGTTTGTATGAAGTGCAATACCTTTTATAGTATGGATGCATATCAAACCACTGCTAATGTCCTTGCCAATGCTAAATTGGGCATGAATAGACAGCAATGGATAGCAACTCTAGCAGCTGAACTTTTGCTCTTATGACTGGTCAAAGTTGAGAAACAGAAGTGGAGATACTCTATTCCTCTGCGACAAGCCAGCCTTTGGGGCTTCCCCTGTGGCTTAGTGGTAAAAAATACACCTATAATGCAGGAGACATGGGTCTGATCCCCAGGTTGGGAAGATCCCCTGGAGAAGGAAGTGGCACTCTACTCCAGTATTCTCACCTGGAGAATCCCATGGACAGAGGAGCCTGGTGGGCTACATACAGTCCATTGGGTCGCGAAGAGTCAGACACGACTGAGTTGACTTGGCATTCATGCCACTGCGAGGCTCAAATCTCTGATTCTCTGTCTATTGCCATTTGGGATGCTAAAAACGTGTATCCTGCAGACTGTACTCTCCACCATCAGCCACGAATTAAGTAACCTAAGACTTTGGCAGTCATCCCACATGAGAATGGAAGTCTGACCCAGAGGCCAGCAAAAAAATTCAAGGTGACAGAAAGCAGTGGAGTCTTTACATGGGAAAAGAATCAATCTTCTCTAAAGGCCAGAACCCAACTCTGGGAATGGCAGAAATGAACACTAATGAGGGTTTTTAGAAGGTGCTGGAATGCTTCATGAGTGGACTGTGGGTAGCTCTGATGCTTTCTCAGCAGTATCCCCTCAGGGTGCTTAGGAGATGCCTGGAGATTATACCTCTGGACTGTGGATAAACCGAAAAGGAATACAACACTGTTACGTAGCTCACAGATTTGACAGAAAGTTAGGGACTTTGGCTCAGACAACAAGCAGGATTCAAGCAAGACTGGAAAGCAGACAGCACCTCCAAGGGTGAGCCCCAGGGCCCCGTGCAGTGCCTGAGCCCTTGCTGACTCCACCACCGTGAGTCACCTCTAGTGTTCTTCCTCTGCATCCAAAATCCCAGGTAAGGAAGGAAGCCTCTGATATCCTGTCATTTTCATAATGGGGTAAAGTCTCTATCTCTTAAAATGCTCATGTGTTGTGAGTTCTTTTTGTTTTAAACAATATGAATGGGATTTAAGTGCTGGGCAAAGATCACTGGCAAATACCTATTCCCACCACCCGGGTGACTGCCCAATATCCCACGTGTATTCTTCTTCTTGTAATTGCACTTCACTGGAAAAGTTAGTGAAAGATTGGTGCTATTTCTCACTTATTTTTCAAAAAAAAAAAAAATAACATGTTTGCACATCTATCAGAGCCTGGAATTTTTTTGGAGGGAAGGATTTTTATCAATGATTTAGTTTCTTTATCATCAGTCCACATTATAGAAATTGTGAATATTTGACTGTTATAGAACTATTTAGGTATCTATTTCTAGTGTAGATTTTAAGCAGTATTTTCTAGAAATTTATCCATAGAATCTACATTCTCATATTTATGTGCTTAAAATTGTTGATATATCTTAATATCTTCATGAGATTCACCTTTTTCAGTACTGATATCCTTTTATTTATGCATTCTATCTTCTAGATTAGTATTGTTAGGTATCAATATTCGACAAACTTTTTCTTTTGGTGATTTTTCAGTATCAGAGGTTTGTTGTTTACTTCATTATTTTCTACCTTATTTTTATTATTATTTCCTCGTGCTTCTTTGGGTTTATTTTACAAGTTTTTATCTTAATTTCTTGAGACTTCTGGTGTTAGCTATGACACGTCAAGAGCCTGGAAGGCATTATTGTTACCCTTAATCAAGAAACAAGATGTAGCAGGCACGGACCATACTAACACCCCACTTATCCTAATGGGCAATTATACCACCCACCAACCAACAGCAGCAATATTCTCAGGCGCAGGTAGAATTTACAAAGGTAGAGAGTATGTGGCACTTCCTTGATGGTCCAGTGGCTGAGACTCCACACTCTCGATGCAGGGGGCCCCAGTTCAATCCGTGGTCAGGGAACCAGATCCCATACGCTACAACTAAGACCCAGCTCGGTTCAGTCACTCAGTCGTGTCCGACTCTTTGCAACCTCATATACTGCAGCACGCCAGGCCTCCCTGTCCATCACCAACTCCCGGAGTTTACGCAAACTCATGTCCATTGAGTCGGTGATGCCACCCAACCATTTCATCCTCTGTCATCACTTTCTCCTCCCGCCTTCAATCTTTCCCCGCGCTGGGGTCTTTTGAGTCAGTTCTTCGCATCAGGTGGCCAAAGTATTGGAGTTTCAGCTTTAGCATCAGTCCTTCCAGTGAATATTCAGGACTGATTTCCTTTAGAATGGACTGGTTGGATCTCTTTTCAGTCCAAGGGGCTCTCAAGAGTCTTCTCTAACACCACAGTTCAAAAGCATCAATCCTTTGGTGCTCAGCTTTCTTTATAGTCCAACTCTCACATCCACACATGACTACTGGAAAAACCATAGCTTTGACTAGACGGACCTTTTTTGGCAAAGTAATATCTCTGCTCTTTAATATGCTGTGTAGGTTGGTCATAACTTTTCTTCCAAGGAGCAAGCATCTTTTAATTTCATGATAACTAAGACCCAGTGCCAAAAAAGTAAACATTTTTTAAATATACAATATACTGGGTCACTAAACAAATCTCAATACATTTTTAAAGGACTGAAATATTTTAGACCATCTTCCAATGTATGGATTATGCCTTCATCATCCAAAAATAGTCTCAAAGTCCAAAAATCCATAGTAACTCTTCATCCAGAAAGAGACAAACTCATAAGTATATTTCTTAGTTCATAAAAGCAATGCTATTAAGAAGTTAGTTTCCTTTAAAGATTTTTAAAGTTGCACCAACTTTCCTTTAAACTCTGTTAATGCAAGAGAACAAAATAAATAATTTCACTCCTGTCCATAACTATAATAAATTAAAAGGAAATTCCTGGAGGCTTAGGGGATGCCTGTTGCTATAGACTATATAACAAATAGTTGGTCACCTAGGAAAATTGCCAAGACCTCAAGTAGGCAAAACTGACTGCTAGCAGAGAGCCCTGGTATGATAGTAAACTAATCAGAATCTGTGTCATTAATACTAGGTAAACGCTGAAGTGCAGTCTGTTACTTAAATGCTTCTTACCCCTGAGGGAGCTGATAGGGAAGATACCTGCCTCAGGACTCTGAGACCAACATCCAGGACCGAGTTAATAAACTCTCAGTGAGGCCAAAGAGGAACCCTTAACCTCTATGAGAAGTTAGAAGGGAATGGTCAGGAGGAGCAAGATGAAAGTGAAGTGGGGGCCGTGAACCATCAACCTTGGCTAAGGAGAGTAGAACTATCCCCCAACAAGAAAAGGAGGCCCCGCCTCTTCCACAGATCTGCATTTGGGACTGGTAAAATTTAAACTTGTTGGGCCTCATCAGTGTGATGCAGAAAAGCACAAAGAAACAGGTGGTGCCTGCTGGAGATGGGTGGGAAGTTCAGATTCTGAAACTGAGGATAAAGGACAACTCCCTGTAGGAAGTAAAAAGAAAGCTGCTACTGCTAAGTCGCTTCAGTCGTGTCCGACTCTGTGCAACCCCAGAGATGGCAGCCCACCAGGCTCCCCATCCCTGGGATTCTCCAGGCAAGAACACTAGAGTGGGTTGCCATTTCCTTCTCCAATGCATGAACGTGAAAAGTGAAAGTGAAGTCGCTCAGTCGTGTGTGACTCTTCGGGACCCCATGGACTGCAGCCCACCAGGCTCCTCTGTCCATGAGATTTTCCAGGCAAGAGTACTGGAGTGGAGTGCCATTGCCTTCTCCAAAAAGAAAGCTAGTGCAGACCTTATCTGACCTGGGATAAGCTGGGTATGCCTCCGGAGGTCACGCTGCAACCCCTCCCTCACCTATTTCTAGACTTGTTGTTGTGTTTAGTCGCTAAGTCAAGTCTGACTCTTTTGTGACCCCATGGACTGTAGCCCATGAGGGTCCACTCTCCATGGCGTTTCCTGGGCAAAAATACTGAGTGGGCTGCCATTTCCTTCTCCAGGGGATCATCCCGGACCAGGGATCAAACACTCGTCTCCTGCTGGATTCCTTACCACTGAGCCACCTGGGAAGTCTCTAAACCTTGAATAGGGCCTAACACAGAGAAACAGAGGGAAACTTTTTTAAAAGCAAAATCATGAACAAGAGTTATGCTAAGAAGAGGTCAGCGTGGCAGAACGAGTGGATTGAGTTTTGACACGCATGCCATCTGCGGTTCTTCACTCAGCCTCACCTCATCCAGAGTGGATCTGAAACACGAACCCAAATGATTCTGCTTTGCTAAAGGAACCAGATTCTGGGAAAGGGTGTGAAAAGGGTAAAAATTACTACGTATTGATCGAGAGAGTACTACTCATTGATTGAGAGAGTACGACTCACTGATTGAGAGAGTACAGAAGGAGTCATTTTTCTCTAAGGGTCTCTCAGGCCTGGGGATGTGGGGAGCCCTGTTGCCCTGGATTGTTATTTACTTGCTCAGTCGTGTCTGATTCTTTGCACCCCCATGGATTGTAACCCGCCAGGCTCCTCTCTGTTCATGAGATTCTCCAGGCAAGTCCTAGAGTGGGCTGCTCTTTCCTTCTCCAGAGGATCTTTCTGACCCAGGGATCGAACCCACATCTCCAGCACTGTCAAGTGGATTCTTTACTGCTGAGCCATGAGGAAAGCCCCGGTCAGCCTAGATAAGAGGTCACAAATACACAAAGTGACTGTGAAGACAAGTAGAGGAGAGTCAAGGAGCCACTTCCGAATCCCCATACTCATCTGGATTCATGATTCATGTGGTGTTGAAAGATAGAGCCCTAATCCAAAATGCAGACTATTTCTTTACAAACTATGTGTGTGTTTGACAACCAAACAGCAAAGCTGTTTAATAACTGACTTCTACTTCCACTGTTAAGGAAACTGTACTGGAGTAATTGCCAGATATCTGACAGCAGATACAAAATACACATGCCCTTGAGAGTATATAAGACTGTCTGCTTATATACCTCCTGTATACGATATACAACCCTGGGGAAGATCAAAGGCAAGAGGAGAAAGGGGCGGCAGAGGATGAGATGTTGGGATGGCATCACTGACTCAATGGACATGAGTTTTAGCAAATTCCGGGAGATAGTGGAGGACAGAGGAGCCTGGTGTGCTGCAGTCCATGGGGTCATGAAGAGTCAGACAGGACTTAGTGACTGAACACCAACAATACACTTCCTATAGGCCTACATCTCCAGTTCAGTTCAGCCTCTCAGTCGTGTCTGACTCTTTGCGACCCCATGAATCGCAGCACGCCAGGCCTCCCTGTTGATCACCATCTCCCGGAGTTCACTCAGACTCACGTCCATCGAGTCCGTGAGGCCATCCAGCCATCTCATCCTCGGCCATCCCCTTCTCCTCCCGCCCCCAATCCCTCCCAGCATCAGGGTCTTTTCCAATGAGTCCACTCTTCGCATGAGGTGGCCAAAGTACTGGAGCTTCAGCTTTAGCATCATTCCTTCCAAAGAAATCCCAGGGCTGATCTCCTTCAGAATGGACTGGGTGGATATCCTTGCAGTCCAAGGGACTCTCAATAGTCTTCTCCAACACCACAGTTAGAAAGCATCAATTCTTCTGCACTCAGCCTTCTTCACAGTCCAGCTCTCACATCCATACATGACCACAGGAAAAACCATAGCCTTGACTAGACGGACCTTAGTTGGCAAAGTAATGTCTCTGCTTTTGAATATGCTATCTAGGTTGCTCATAACTTTTCTTCCAAGGAGTAAGCGTCTTTTAATTTCATGTCTGCAATCACCATCCGCAGTGATTTTGGAGCTCCAGAAAATAAAGTCTGACACTGTTTCCACTGTTTCCCCATCTATTTCCCATGGAGTGATGGGACTGGATGCCATGATCTTCGTTTTCTGAATGTTGAGCTTTAAGCCAACTTTNTGGCCACTGCTGAGTTTTCCAAATTTGCTGGCCTATTGAGTGCAGCACTTTCACAGCATCATCTTCCAGGATTTGAAATAGCTCACCTGGAATTCCATCACCTCCATTAGCTTTGTTCATAGTGATGCTTTCTAAGGCCCACTTGACTTCACATTCCAGGATGTCTGGCTCTAGATGAGTGATCACACCATCGTGATTATCCGGGTTGTGAAGATCTTTTTTGTATAGTTCCTCCATGTATTCTTGCCACCTCTTCTTAATACCTTCTGCTTCTGTTAGGTCCATACCATTTGTGTCCTTTACCGAGCCCATCTTTGCATGAAATATTCCCTTGGTATCTCTGATTTTCTTGAAGAGATCTCTAGTCTTTCCCATTCTGTTATTTTCCTCTGTTTCTTTGACAGCCATTTTGCTTTTTTCCTTTCTTTTCCATGGGGATAGTCTTGATCCCTGTCTCCCGTACAATGTCACAAACCTCAGTCTATAGTTCATCAGGCACTCTGTCTATCAGATCTAGGCCCTTAAATCTATTTCTCACTTCCACTGTATAATCATAAGGGATTTGATTGAGGTCATACCTGAATGGTGTTGCAGTTTTCCCTACTTTCTTCAATTTCAGTCTGAATTTGGCAATAAGGAGTTCATGATCTGAGCCACAGTCAGCTCCTGGTCTTATTTTTGCTGACTGTATAGAGCTTCTCCATCTTTGGCTGCAGAGAATATAATCAATCTGATTTCGGTGTTGATCATCTGGTGATGTCCATATGTAGAGTCTTCTCTTGTGTTGTTTGAAGAGGGTGTTTGCTATGACCAGTGCATTTTCTTGGCAAAACTCTATTACCCTTGGTATTATTATTTTTTTCCAAAATAGTTATTTGATTCTATTTTTGCATATTTAAAAATATCCCACAGTAGAAATTTACCAAAGTCTAGAATTAGAAGTTAAGAGGGTGTGACGAAGACAGCTGATTGTCCCCCTAACACCAGTCTCCCTTCTCTATACACTAGACTTATGGCTGGGCTCCAGGGACTTTAGAGACTACATTTCCCAGCTGCTCTTTTAGCTCAATGAGGTCACATGACTCAATTCTTGCCAGTGAAGTGTGTGTAGAGGTGACTTGTGTTGTTTCAACATCTGAGCCACAAGACAGTGCATTTGTAAGTCCCTTTCTCACTTCCTGCAAGGTATATGCCCCTCACCCATGACTCAGCTTCCACTCGCTGATGAGGACCTGCTCTGATCAAAGCAACAAGCAGCAGAGAGCCCGAGTCTCTGAGTGAGCACCTTGAGAGCTACCCAGGGCTCTCAGCCTGGAGTGCTCTCTGCACAGAATGTGCTCTTTGGATTTAGTGTGAGATGGATACACCTCCATTGTCTTTAAATCACAGTACTTTGGAACCGTGTGGTTTTACTGCCTCAGCCTGTGATCAAGCTTATAACACAGATTTTAATAAAAAGTAGAGTACCTTGGCAAGTGAGAATTTTACTTCCCTCTGCTTTTGTATTTTGTAAATTAGCAACCTAAATGATCGACTATATAGCTTTTTTTTTAATTTAACAAAGACATGGCAGTTTGTTTTTAAAACAAAAAACTGAGTAGAGGTGATTAGCACCTCTGTGAACCTTGAGAATAGTTCTTATCAAATCATAGAACCATCAAATTTTATAACTTGGGGAGGGATAAATTAGGAACTTGGATTGATAGATACACACTAGTATATTTAAAGTAGATAAACAATAAGGTCCTATTGCATAGTAGAAGGAATTCTACTCTCTTTCTCTATACGAATGTTATATATTTATATATTCAATTATATATACAACGGAATCACTTTGCTATACACCAGAAACTAACACAACGTTGTATATCAACTATACTTAGATGTTTTAAAAGATTATATAGCCTGGCCCTGGAAGTGAGAAAAGAAATATAGTGTCGTCAGTGAGGAAGTGACCTGACCAAGATTTCAAAAATTTGCTCACCTGTGTGTATTAGAGTGTCATTATCTTTCTATCTGCCCTTACCAAGGGCATGTATGTGTCGGGGAGACACAAACACACTTGGAAAGGAGAGGCCCCCATATTTAAGAATCTTAAAGGGAAAGATCAAAAGTTGTCATAAAAACAAAGTCAAAGCTTATCACACAAATGAAAACTGAAAAGATAAGTGTAGAGTGAAGTGAAAAGTAGCCCTGCCCTAAGAGTTCATATTTAATGGTTAATTTCCCCTGCTTTTAGAGACTCTGAGCACCTTCTCCACTGCCTTTGCCATGGCTAATCACTCATAACCAGCACTTTGCAATCTGCAGATATAAAATTGATATGCTTTTTTTCCTTCCCACTCACTGCTACAAAAGAGTCCATAAAAATCATTTGCAAGGCTGACCATGTTTAGGATTCAGAGGATGTTCCATGATTTTGTACACCATCATGGGCAGGAATAACAAACTTCACCATTGGTGCCTGATTGAAGCCTTCAGGGAGCCAGTGCGCAGCAAGGGGTGGAGTCAGGGACGGGGAGGGTGACTGCACAAGGTGTTTAGATGTGGTGGTGGGAGGTCAGAGGCCCAGCTAGCCACAGCCCCTAACAGGCCACCTCAGGGACAGGAGCAGGTGGCAGGGAGGAGATGCCTGGGAATCAATGCAGGAGAGGCCTCTGAGGGTGTGATTGTATTACTCTCCTCTGCTCATTTTACCCAGCCCCTCATATTTACTGTCTTGGATTTAACGGGCTAATTTATACCACCAGCTCCCTGAGTCCTGATTTCTATAGAGACAATTATAAGGATGTGCGCAAATATGTGTGTATAATGCTAGGGTAGCTCTTAGAAACTCCCCTTCTGACACGGAATATTTTTCTTTTTCTCTCTTTTGGTATCTCTTGATATCATTATGTTTTCCAATTGCCTTTTTGTGTAGCTTTCTTCTTTTAACAATAACAGCTGAACAGCTGCTTCTGTTTTGTCTTACCATCCCCCAACATCAGAAATAGAGAATTAAAAACAAGACAAAAACTACATATCCACATAGAAATGAAAATCTCTAAGAACACAATTCTAGATAATAAAGAGTTCACAAGATTTAACAATAGCGCTCACTATAAGTGTGACATTTGCCTAATGCTTCATACATGTTAACTCACTTAATTCTCAGGGCTTCCCAGTGGATTAGGTACTGTTAATATCCTCATTTGACTGATGAAGAAACTGAGGCACAGAGAACTTTGGTAGCTTGTCCAAGGTCAAGGGAATATTTATCTGATTAGACACCCTGGCCCAAATCCTAATTTTAAGGAGTCTGTGTACAAAATCCAGGCATAGCAGTGCTAATTAAAGCCCCAAGTAAGATACATGGAGACCGTATTGCAAGTGAAGCACTCGGGTTCTAACATCAAAAATCCCAATTTAGGGTCCTGGTTTTACTCTTTACATGCTGTGAGAATTTGAGCAAGTTAACCGCTCTGAGCCTCAGTTTCCCCAAGTGTCACCCATGAGGATAATGATGATGAAATCTAACACATGGCGAAGAGCCTAGCACACAGTAGGAAGCTGTATCTCTGGTGCCCAGCACATAGTAAGTGCTTGGAAAATATTCGTTGAATGTCAGCTATCAGAATAGTGCATGTTGACAAGAGGAGCAAATTGTGACTTATTAAAGCCAAGCCTGACTGCCTGTTTAGTCTTTCAAAAACTGCCTCATTTGTCCAACATTTGAGGTTTATCAATGGATCATAACAATAAAGCAGAAAACCCACTGATACTTCGATGATGATGTTTCAACCAATAAAAATGGTCTACCTTGCTTCCTTCTCCTGCCACAAATGGCATGCTCATTTATAGGATAGCCAAATGTTTAAAGAATAGTTGGCAACTTATGAATAGTGATTACGGTACTGATTTCTTCCATTTTATCCTCCTTAAATAATGTTCATCCATAAATGATGCCTGATAGAATATTTGTAGAACAAACATCTGTATCTGATTTGAGGAAAATGGCTCAAAATGTAGATTCTGACCTTAGACATTGTGGTATGAGATGTTTATGTTGGATTTCACATAGAAAAAAAAAAAGGAAACCTAACGAGCTGTGAAATTCAAAGGGCCACTAAAGATAGAAAGTGAAAATGTTAGGCACTCAGTCACATTTGACTCTTGGCAACCTCATGGACTGTAGCCACCAGGCTCCTCTGTCCATAGAATTCTCCAGGCAAAAATACTGGAGTGGCTTGCCATTTCCTTTCCCAGGGGATCTTCCCAACACAGGGATCGAACCCGGGTCTCCTGCATTGCAGGCAGATGCTTTACCATCTGCACTACTAGAAAAGCCCAAAGGATATGGAAACATTTTTTAATGAACAAGCCAATTAGCATCAATCCAATACAAAAGTGTTTGAAATAATAAGTGACAGTGTACTTTACCTTATACAAGGGCTAGTCTCAGAGTTTATTGACTCCCTGTCTCTATTTTTTCTTTTGTTTTCTTTACTTATGATTCTTTGAAACCTCTGCCACATTTCCAACTTTTTGGGAAATCTTTCTGTCTCCCTTTTTCCCACTCCACCATAGAGATGAAACATGAAATATATTCTTACTTGTTAGCTTTGTTGAACATAACTCGGATGCTTATTAATTTATTGACCTGAAATGTTTCAAAATGTTTTTCTTAAAATGCATATATTTATTTGTAATTGCAATTCTTTGACTGTAAGGAAAAACAGAAAGATTTTCAGACTCTTATAATGGCTAATCACCCTGCTTAACATGCTCTTATATGATATTATTCCTATTTGACAAGTTAGAATGTTATGAAACTATTTGAACAGTTCAGCAATTTATCTCCATCAACCTGAGCCTTTAGTGAGGGGGAAAGTTTGACTTAAAAATGATGATGTAATATTAAGAAAGTCAAAGTACCAAAAGACATACTATAGTTTTAGGCAGCTTATGATATTTTATCTTCTATCATTTTTAGTCCATATGGTAAGAATACCTTAATAAGAAAAAATATTTTGAAAAGAGACTATTAAATATAATTTCACTTTCAAAAGATTATAAGTTGAAGTTGAATTTTTATAATATTCTGAAAAAAATTTATTCACTACTGTTGTTAAATAGCTTCATGCAAAGTAAGAAAAGTAAAGCCAGAAAATGACCCCAAGATCTAAT
>SJYQ01002385.1:990320-1021045 GCA_006410935.1 Redunca redunca | reverse complement strand
GGACATACAGCTAATTTTTAAAAATATTTATGAATCATCCTTTATCAGCTTCAGGCTATTCAAAATTTGAACACACATGCATGTGTATTTGAATAATAGAGAGTTCACTTTAAAATATCAGTTTGGAAATCTTCCAAAACAGAAATGCTTCAAGTGAACCTTAAGATCTTGTTCTTATAGGAGAACGTAAAGGTTTTCAAATGTGTTAACTGTTTTTCACATTAAAATCTTATTAAATGGGAGATGATGTCTTTCTTTGGCTATCTTATATGCTAATTAGTTATATTTTTCTGTTAGGCTAGAAACCATCTGGCCAGTAATGTGAATTATATTAGCCTCTGTTTTCAGACTGATCCTCTAAAACACAGAGGGCAAGGAAAGATCAAAGAAATAAGCCCCTCCAGACTGGCAGTGGTAGTTTTAATAAGTAAGGGAACTTGCACAGGGAGCTTGTCTTCGCGACTGCAAGATGGAGTAGACCTCCACATCCATCAGGCAGATCCTTAAAGCTGGTATAGAGCCCTTAACTGGGTTCAGTCCCGTACTCAGTCCCAGGGGCCTCACCAATACATTGCTCTCTCAAGGCTGCGGGGGCACTGAACAAAAGGTACATTCCAAGGACAAGGGAGGAGGGAGGAACCTGCCATTGCCAGATTGCCTGGCTCCAGCTCTTGTGTCAACAGGCAGTCATGTCCTCTCAATGACCTCTTCCAGCATGCCCTCTGCAAAGAATTTAATCTGAATACTTAAATGTAGGAGAGCAAGGACGGGAAGGTTACAAGGGCACCGCTGGTCACAGGGCTCTGTCTAGTCATCCCTACCATATGGGAAGGCAGTGTATACTTTTAGTTCCAGGGAAGATGGGAGCAGATCATTATAAAGTCCCTTGGGAAGGATTCCTTTATGGCTCATTGCTTCTCAATGGAGGCAGAGCATCACAAATAACCACCTGAGTGGTAAGTGCTAGAAGTGTGTGCAGGAAGAGAAATACACAACAGTAAGTATTTATACAGGAAGTAAGAGGGCTCAATCATTTTCATACATCCTTGCTCCATCCTTAGCCTGACTCCATTTCTAACAAAATGGTGTAGCACTTCTGTGTATCCACAGCTTATTGTTTCTAACGACTAAATTGTATATTGCAACCACTGCCTCAAGTAGTAAAGAATCCATCTGCCAATGCAGGAGATGTGGGTTTGATCCCTGGGTTGGGAAGATCACCTGGAGAAGGAAACGGCAACCCACTGCAGTATTCTTGCCCGGGAAATCCCACGGACAGAGGAGCCTGGCGGGCTACAGTCCATGGGGTTTCAGGGAGTTGGACATGACTGAGGGCACACGCACATCTTGCAAACACTGCCAAGTGATAAGACTTGGAGTATCTTTAGGGAATTTCAAAAGGAAGAAGGTTATAACATAAGCCTTTATTGCTTTTAAGTGACTTAATGCTGTTACTAGCCTATCCTTGACATCTAACAGGCTTGGTGGAACACATGAAGTATATTCATCATGGAGCGTTTAGAAAGTAAGCATAAACTCCAAGGAAAAAAATTCCATAATCTTGTCACCCAGAATAGCCATTGTTAACATTTTTGTGTAAACTTTCAATCTTTTTTCTATGCTCACCCACATAATAATAACAATGTCTAATATTAATTTAGTGTTTACTTGGTGGTGATTACTAAATTCTTTATAAGCATTATCTCATTCAATTCTTATTAAAATTTTAAGAGATGGGCACTATTATGCCCATTTTACAGGTGAAGATGTTGAGGCTTAAAGAGTTTAAGAATTTGCACAGAATCGCACAGGTAGTGAGTGAATCATTTGCACTAGTTTTAACCCAGGTATGCCTAACTCCAGAGCCTGTGTTCTCGACTTCAATGTACTATTTTTGAGTTATACATGCCTTTAATACTATAAAATTTCATTTTATAAGTTGTGCTTTATAATTCTTAAAGTATAATCCTGTAATGAAGTAAGCATATGAAGGAAGAGTGAGAAATGTAATATACAAAATTTGTATTCTGAAATACATAAAATATTTATATTGCACTTCTCAAACAGTCAAATGACATTCAGAGGTGGCACATGAGAGATAACAAATAATGAAGCATCATAAAAAATGCTCAGGTTTGCTGGTTAAAGGCACATATAGAGTATCGATGTATATTGATACATTGTAATTATTATGCATGTGTAATTATTATTATTTTTTAAAATACAGATGACTCTTTTAGAGTGTTGGGAGATCTATTAAGATCAATCTTTGCAAGGAGCAATTACAAGAATTACGAAGACATGTTTCTAGGAAATAATCTAGAGAAGTAACTTACAAAAAAAAAGTGGTTTCTTTTGGTGAGGTAGGTTTATTTGATTCCTAGAAATAGAAATTTGAAATAACATGTAACGAGGCAGAACACAAAGATATAGATACTGGTTTCACAGCTGGAAAAAATGAAGATTTATATTTGGACAGTGATGGAATGTGAATTTAAAGTGAAAGAAATAATTTATGTTTTATAATCACTGTATTTTCCCCTATACATTTAAATACTTGAAATGATCCTTTTGAGATCCAAAGACTTCTATTTTTGCTGTGTAGATAGTTGCATGTTTGCATTTTATTATTGGTCATGAAAAACATATTGTATGCATTTTGGCTTAGCATCATCCTCAAAAGAAAAGCTGATGGAAGGAAATGAAAGGAGAAAGGGTGGGGAGTGGCGGGGGGCAAAGACACAGGATGGCAAAGGTGAAGGCAGGAAATATGGGTGATTATAACACAATTATATCATAAATATAGGCAATCACATAGTATAGAGTATAACTGGTGCTGAACTTGGAAGTTATTCACAAAGCATTTAGAGAAATCTGAAGCTATACAGCAGACACCTTTGAATTCATTTGTCCAAAATTGAAGGCAAATTTATGTTTGTATTTATTTATTGCATCTTTGCACTTACTATATAAAAACACAGGCGATGTCCCTTAATGAAAAGTGTCCAGAAGAAAAAAAAAGTAGATGTTGGAATCCTTGACTTCCCCAGAAGTCACTCTTTAATTTCTAATAAGCCTTCAAACACTAATAATGCACCTGTTTGGGGACATCTATTGTTATTTTCATTTGGCACAAACAGACCAACATCAATCATAGAAAAATACGATTTTCTATAGAAAATACTTAAAACATAGCCTACCTAAAAATACCTAACACATTTCCTACCTGCTATATATCCCATACAAAACTGTGTATAACATTGGGCAGTGCTTTAAATTAGCCTCCTCACAGATTTTTATTCTGAGCATGATGTAATGCCCACGTCATCCTAAACATTTTCAAACATGTTTTTAGTGGGGGGTACTTTTCATTTTTAATAGCTGATTCTGGTGGCTCACCTTTCTTTTCTGTGGTTTTAGACCCTTTGGACCACTGAGGTGAATATTCAGTTTATTTCTCGCAATGAAAATATAATTAACTGAGGAATAATTTCCAGAGGAGATTTTCTGGCAGACAAGAGGGCATCTGGAGTACAGAAGTTCTGCTGGAACCTGTGTCAAGAGGAGCCCTGCCTGCATTCAGCGCTGATGGATGACAGGCGCACAAACGCAAGTCCTGAAGGCTAGTCATGACCCCAGAGTCCGAGGGGTCCCCCGAGTCTGGTAATGTCAAGGTTGAATATTGAAGTTAGAGAGTACAAAGCTCTACCTTTGGTATTTTTCATGAAGGCTGGATTAATTATATCAAACTATAGCTAAGATTTATTGAACGTTTTTCCTGGGGAAGGAAATGGCAACCCACTCCAGTATTCTTGCATGGGAAATCCCATGAACAGGGAAGTCTGGTGGACTATAGTCCATGGGTCACAAGAGTTGGACATGACTCAGCAGCTAAACAACAAAAATCACATGTTTAGGGACTGTATCAATTGCTTCACATGGATTAACTCGTTGAAATATCATAGAATGACAAGTAATATTATTGCCCCTTTTAGGCTTCTAGGAACCTTGGGTCTTAGAGGAGTCTAGTATTAATAATATACGCAAATAGACAAAAACAGTAAATGGTAGACTTAAGTTCCACACCCAGTCCAATTCCAGAACAGGGGAGCTTAGCTACACTCCTATCTCTGTGGAGGCCCTAAAGCACCTCCGAGTGGCTAGAGCAAGTTAGCAATTTGCCCAGTATGGTGTGTGTGTGTGCGTGTGTGGGTGTGTTAGTCACTCAATCGTGTCTGACTCTTTGCAAGCCCATGGAGCCCACCAGCCTCCTCTGTCAATGGAATTCTCCAGGCAAGAATAGTAGAGTGGGTTGCCATTCCCTTCTCCAGGAGATTTTCCCAACCCAGGTATCAAAGCCAGATCTCCTGCATTGCAGGCAGATTCTTTACCATTGTGATGGTCATTTAATCTGTTCTTAAAGACCTTCTTTCAAATTTTGAAGCAATAGCTAGATTAAGAAGTGAAACAGGTTAGTGTATAATTTGCAGGGAGTATGTAGGAAACACTCTACTTTCAGCACATTTTTATGTAAACCTAGAGTGCTCTAAAAATGTAAGATCTAGTAATATACATAAGGTTTCTGCCTCTTTCTCTGCTGGTTTCCTAACCTCATTCTCAAGCGCATATCACCATATATGAAAATGTGCATCTAACTAAACAAAGACACTCAGATCCTCTTTGACAAGACCTTATACTTCGCAAGAATTCTCAACTGGAATGCATTTTCTCCTTCTCAGTCTCTCATGACAAGTGTCTTTAAACGTCCTGCTTTTCTTAGTGTGCCTGGTATTACAACCAAGAGTGTCTTTTCTTTAGATTTTGAGTCTCTGGATTGTAGAGAGCATTTATTTCTTATTCATTTCCGGTACCACACCCAATATCTGTATTATGCCTGAATACATGATAATAAAAATAATTACAACTGCTCTTTATTGAGGGTTTAATTTGAGCCAAGAATGTATTTCAAGTTATTCATGATGAATACCATTGACAAATTTGGGCCTTCTTAATGCTGGCCTGGGCTTCCTTGGTGGCTGAATGGTAAAGAATCTGCCTGCCAATGCAGGAAACGTGGGTTTGATCCCTGAGTCAGGAAGATCTCCTGGAGAAGGAGATGGCAACCCAATCCAGTATTCTTACCTGGGAAATCTCATGGACAGAGGAGGCTGGCGGGCTACACTCCATGGGGTTGCAAAAAAAGTTAAACACGACTTTGTGACTAAACAACAGCCCTGGCCTGGATTCTTACAATGAACTGTGGACTGGCTTCTTTAGCCTTTGTATGTTCCAGTGCCCTACACTTAGATGCCCTCAGATGATTCTTCCCAACTGTCATTTCCTGCTCAAATATCTGTAACGGTGGTACTCCATTGTCTGCTCTTCAGCATCCCTTAAGGCCCAAAGCTGCTCCCCTAAGAATCTGTTATCCTCCAAAACGCTGGCTCACTCAATGTTTGTTAAGTACACATAGTGCTTCCTCTTCTTTGGAGCTTTGTTTGTGCCTGAAAATGTTCTCTGTTCTTCATTTATACTGTGAAACACTTTACCTATCATTTCAAACATTATCCATATTCATAATCCTAATTTCCTCCTACCATCTCCCTCACTCATACCAGTTGGGCTCTTATTTGAGTTCTAACACATTGTACTACTTTGGCCATTTCCTTATTCAGTCAAGTCAAGTCACTTAAGTCGTGTTTGACTCTGTGCAACCCCATAGACAGCAGCCCACCAGGCTCCCGTGTCCCTGGGATTCTCCAGGCAAGAACACTGGAGTGGGTTGCCATTTCCTTCTCCAATGCATGAAAGTGAAAAGTGAAAGTGAAGTTGCTCAGTCGTGTCCGACTCTTAGCGACCCCACGGACTGCAGCCCACCAGGCTCCTCCATCCATGGGATTTTCCAGGCAAGAGTACTGGAGTGGGATGCCATTGCCTTCTCCATTATTTGACTTTAATTATCAATTTACATTGGGCTTCCCAGGTGGCATAATGGTAAAGAATCTGCCTGCCGATACAGGAGACCCAAGGGATGCTGGGTTTGATCCCTGGGTTGGGAAGATCCCTTGGAGGAGGAAATGGCAATCCACTCCAGTATTCCTGCCTGGAAAATTCCATGAACAGAGGAGCCTGGCAAGCTAGAGTCTATGGAGTCGAAAAGAGTCGGACACAACTGAGCACCTAACACTTGACTGTTTTTTTCCACTTTCAACTGGATTTTAACCCTACTGTGAAAAGGGATTACACTGTCCTCAATTTTGGACCATCTGAAACTTCTAACACAATGCTTTGCAAGTAGTGGACATTTCAACAATCCTCCTACTGGAAAGACAGTAACCCCAAGTGGGAATGTATAAGCTGTGATGTTAGGTGAACAAGGATTCCAATGTCAGGTCAGTCACTCAGTAGCTGTGGAATTTGGGCAAGGCAGTTAACTTCTGAGACTCAAATTTGTTTTCAACAGGCAAGGCATTGTATCTGGCGTTATTGAAAAATTTTAAAGGAAAATATATGTTGAGTTTGACATTTATTCAATATCTAATACATGGCAGTAGTGAGTATTTGTTTCATAGAATTTTTCTTCAATTTTTTCTTACTAAAGATATTCTAACTCTCTCGTTTAGACATATTTGTGCTTGCAATAATTTTCTAGGAAGGCAAAAATTGGATTAAGGAAAGCTGTTTTATATATAGGTCTGATATTGTATTTACAATAAGATCTATATTTTGCAAATACTGTAGTAATTGTCAATTAAGTAAATTCATGAATATTTATTGAGCATCTGTTATTCATCAAACACTATTGTAGTGTTTGGGGATACTGCTGTGAATAAGATACAGTCCTAGCTCTCCACTCTCATTCTAATGTGTACAAAGACCCCACAGATATCTAAGAAACATGATGAAAAGCTTACGTAAAAATGGGGCCAAACCTGCATTGATTAGAATCCCAAACTCCATTTCTGAGTCTTAAAACTTGTCTATTATGGCAGCTTTGGGGGAGTCCGGGAGATGGTGATGGACAGGGAGGCCTGGCGGGCTGCAATTCATGGGGTCACAAAGAGTCGGACAAGACTGAGCGACTGAACTGAACTGAAGAATGGTTACTCAGATACTTATTCATTTTTTTTCCTTTTTCATGTGTTTTTTTTTTTTTTTTAACGAAGTATAGTTGACATACACTTGTTACTGAACCAAACTTGGGTTTGCTTGCCTCCTCACAAGAGCCAACCGGTTGACACCTGGCTGTGATGGGGAAAGTGCAGCATTTATTCAAAGGCTCCATACAAGGAGTTTGGGACAGGCAATGCTCAAAAAGCCTGAAATCCACAATGGGGTCCAGCTGAGTATTTTTAAAGGCAAGGTGAGGGAGGCAAGCCCCAGGGTTGTGCACAATTCTCTGATTGGTTAATGGTGAGGTAACAGGGCGTGTCAGGGGTTATCCTTAGGTTTAGGGGTTGTCCTTAGGCTTCAGTAGGTTTGGGGAGCTTCGTGCTCTCCATCTTTTGAGTGGTTAACTAGTTAACATCTTCCACCTGGGGGTCTTTAGCCTCTGTAAAAACAACTCAGGAAATGTGCATCTCAGAGGAGCTAAACCAGAGAATATGGGTGAAGGGTCTGTCCCTGTGAAGGCCCCATTTGGCTCTGCTTGTTTACACATTATGTTACAGGTGTATTATACAGTGATTTCACAATGTTTAAAGCTATTTGCTATATTCTCCGTGTTGTTTAGCTTATTTTATACATAATAGTTTGTACCTCTGAACCTCCTACCCCTCCCACTGGTAACCACTAACTGATTCTCTGTATCTGTGATTCTGCTTCTTTTCTGTTATATTCAGTATAGTTCCTTGTATTTTTAAGATTCCAGATACAAGTGATTTGTCTTTATCTGACTTATTTCACTTAGCATATGCAGGGTATTTTGTTATCCAGAGTTTTAAAAGCTAGGACTTTATGAAACAATGTTGCCAAGCCAAGCTGAATGTGTGTTTCCTCTTCTGGGCAAAACTAAGACTAAATCTGTAAGTCTTAGGGTGTAGCAGATGGATCTGAGCTTTCTCTATTCCTATTTTAAAAAACCTAAAGTAGTTCTCAGGGAGTGAAAGTTGTTCCATGTTGGCTGGCGGACAGGAGCTCCCAAAACACCGACGCTCTTCGTTTGCAGCCTCGTAGGTGAGTCCCAGCGGCGGCCTAGGAGTCCCAGGTCCGTGGCCGCTCTGAGCCTCCGGCCGGCGCCAGCAGCTCCCCGCGGGCCCGGTGCGGAGGGCCCCCCGGAGGGAGGAGCGCGGAGGGCGTGGGCCGGGGCGGGGCGAGGCCCCGCCTGGGTGCGCGCGGGGAGCTGTCAGTGTCACGCTCGGGAGCGGGAGGAAGCGCCGGGCCCCCGAGGAGCGCGAGCCGAGAGCCGGCGCAGCGTGAGACAGCACATCCTGCGCGCGCCCGCCCGCCGCCCTCGGGAAACGCTCGGGCGCCGCCGCCGCCGCGCTCGCGAGCCCAGCGCCGCCGCCGCCGCGTGCAGGTAAACGGGAGCGGGGCTGGGGGGGTCGCGCTCCCCGGACAGCCGCCCCCCGGGGTCCTCGGCTTTCGCAGCCTCCCGGCAGCAGTGCGGCGCTGCAGCCGCAGCCGGACCTTGGCCTCGGCCCGCTCCCCGGGCTCCTGCGTGCTCCGCGGCGCCCGACAGCGGCCGGAGCCTACCCCCACCCCTCCCCAGCCCCCGCGGCAGCCCCGTGCTGCCGCTCTCCCGGCCGAGCCAGGAGGCGAGCGCGGAGGAGAAAGAGTGAGTCGCGGTGTCATCACCTTGTCGCCCACCTTATGCCCTGGGAGGGGCGTCCCGGGGCGCCCCGCCTCGGTTTTTCTCCCGGGAAGCTGACGGCCAGCAGCAGTGAAACCCGCACCCCCCTGGGCATAAGCTGACGCACCAGCTGACGGGGAGGGGGAGGCTGCAGAGGGAGGGCGGGCGGGATGCTGTTTTGAGTACATTTTCAGCTGTCTGCAAAGCTCTTAGATGCTGTTGCTACCCGCCAAGTGGAAGGAAGCGAATGCACTTCCAAGCAAGGCATTAATGAAACAGTCGCGCAAGAAGGTGCCCGTTTCTCTCGCGGCTGCACACACACAAAAAGTGTGGTTGGGGGATATGTTTTCGTAAACACCTTTGCGGCCATGTGGCTCTCCTTCCCCTGCTCCCACTCCCGCAGCGCTCTGGCCTTAAAAATCCGTGCGTCGTCATCGCAAGGGCAGTGATCCTGGCGGTACTGATGGGAACTGAGAGTGCGGGAGTCTCCTGACTTATAACAAGGGTGAACAGAAACCCGGGATCAGGACAGGAAATTACTTAGGAAATTAAAGAACTCAACCAAATACAGGAGATGGAATATATTCGTTATCCTGGACTCTCACATCTAGGTAAGGGGCAGAAGAAGTAGCCAGCCATTTTCTTGCCTGGAATGCCTTTCAAGTGGGTTGTAGACTTGCTGTAGTTAAGGGTTGTGTAAAATTGCTTCCAAATATTCCAGATGAGCAGAAAATATTACTAACATCAAGGCATGGTAGCTGCAGAAGACAGCATATGGTTAATGTTAACACAGATAAGGGTGATTGCTTATGTACACATTTTCATCATGGAAATTATAGAGAAATACATTGCACTGTATTAGTAAATTTGAGCATTCAGTGCAAGTTGCAACCTGAGGGTATCAGTGGGAATGTGATTCATAATTCCTCTGATTATTTAGAATGCCATATTTTCACCAAAAGTTTTGGCGTGGAAGAAAATGGACCCAAACTCTGCCCTTCTGACTGTGCTTCTTAGTAAAATAAAGCCATACACTCCTGTCACCGAGTGGTCATTTGTTCTCTTCGTAGGGACCAACTTCCCAATGTTTCTTGAGGTTTGAGGTTCTAGTGCTCCAAGGCCATTTCTTTTAAAAATCTTCCAGCACCATCATTGGTGTTTTTGAATAATGTGCAGGCTTTCTTCAGCTGGATCAGCTGTGGAGCAACTTCCTGGCCCAGGACGTCTTCTCTATCTCTTCCTTGTCTGGGGTATCAGGCGCTGATGCACCTGCTTGCTCTCCTTGGACCTCAAGGTTGCTGAGCTTCTGCTCCTCGGTTCCCTGGAGGCAGAGGGATGGCTTAGCCTCTCCCTACACCCCTCAGCCTCTCCCTACACCCAGCCTTTCCTCCTGTCCTGCTGGAAATATGTCCTGAGGCTTTTGTGGTGTTACGGGTCTGTGTTATTAAGAATAGTCTCTACTACGGATATGGGCAGAGAAGATAAATGTAACCCACAGGAAAATGGAGCAGAGTTCTTACAGTAGTGGTCCCTGGCCCCTTGTTTCTAATGAACTGAGATGGTAAGAGGAAGTCACCAGGCGTTTCTGTCATCACGTTTTATGTCTAAGAGAGGGCTCTATGAGCTTTCTTCCCCACCCCTCCTACTTCTTCAAACACTCCTTCCAGAGCCTGCATTTAATAAATGAGCCTTTCCCTTGTGCTGAGTCAAGCAGTTATTGGAGATAAAGCCTGGGTGCTGCTCTGTTCACACTCAGAAAAACCACGTAGAACAGTCTGGTAAAATCCATGCCAAGTTTTTAAACCCAGCCATATCTCTTAGCACAGACAAGTGTGCACAGGCTTCATCGACAGTTACCTCAAAAAAAAAAAAAAGACTTTACTGGCAGTCCAGTGGTTAAGACTCCGTGCTTCCAATGCAGGGGACCTTGGTTGGATGTCTGGTTGGGGAAAAAGGATCCCACATGCCATGGGGCACAGCAAAAAAACAAAACAAAACAAAACCAACAAGCCCAGTTACCTCAAAGGGTCATTCACTCTCCCAGATTGAGTGTATCACTTTGTTTCTTTCTGTTACTTAATAGCATCAAATGTAAAGGTCACACGCATGCATTGCAAACTTAAGTATATTCTTTCATCATCATAAGTATGTTTTTATTCATTCTTTCGTGTGCTTTGCCCCATCAAAGAAAAGTTGTTGGTAATACTTTTATTTATAATAAAATAAAATAATACTGAGCATTTTAGCAGTGCTTAATACATTTCCTAAATGTATTACACTAAATGTATATCACTAAATATATTTAATGTATTTAGTAAATGTATTGAGTTAAATGTATTTCACTCCCAATATATTTATGAAAATGTATTGAGTACTTGACCATGTATTGCATTTTAAACTACTCATGTATTAACATATTTAATCCTCACAAAAATCTGCTAAAGTAGATATTATTTGTAATTCTATTTGACAGACAAGGAAACTAAGACACAAGGATGTCAAGTAACTTACTGAAAATTGCTCAGCTGAGAAGTTATAGAGCCAGGATTTGAACCTAGGCAGTCTGACTCTAGTCTTCTAGAGGACAGTTTATATTGGTTAATTTTTATATATTGAAATCCAGCTCTTCTGTTATCTCATTTTAATCCCTATATTAATCTTACGAAGTAGACATTATCTGTGTTTTACAAATGATAAAACTGAGTTAAGTAAGTTGATACACAGCAGAGGTAGGATTCAAATCACTTCTGTTTGACTCTAGAACCAGAACTTATCCATTTTAGCTAGCGTTCTCTCTGAGAAATAAGAAAGCTGAGCTTGTCTGTTCTTTTGGATTTGTTGCCCATTTTCCCTGTGAGCCATTGCTATTTCTTTTACACCTTAAGTGTAGCCGTGTTTCTTTGCCAAGCGATTGGTATGCTTTTTTTGCCAGGCAGATGATATGGCAAAACCAGCGTAGGACCATAGCTCTTTTCACGTCAGATATCGCCTTTGTTCTGTCTCCTTAATGAAACTATTTAATTCCCCATAATACTTTGTGGGTCTCAAATACCATATAAATAGTTGTTTCCATGATCAGAGATCCCTTTTCCTAGCAATGTTTGCATCTTCTACATACCCTATAAAATGTGAGAAAATAGTTCTTTGGGGAACTTTGTTGGGACAGAGAACTGGAGCTCACTTCCTTTGAGCATTAACTAAAGTAAGTCCTACTGTCATTTCTTTGAAATGTATAAGCCATTGCCTGGGTCCATGTTAAAAAAAGGAGGAGTCCTCTTGACTGGGAACTCTTCATTGGTACCCCAGACTTATTTCCTTTGCTCTTTTCTCTGCAGGAACGCTGGCCCCAGACTGTCAATGTGAAGTTTGCTTTGTAACATAGACATCTCTGCCCGGGTGCCACGTGTTTATAAAGCATCTCCGAGTCTTTGTTTAGAGGAGGCTTCTGAAGCAGTCACCGTGGAGGGCAGGCATATGAGAGTTTTCAGGTGGTCATTGAACCCAACATAATTGATGCAAAATTTTATGCATCTGTGCTAAAGGCAGTGTTCCAGGGAAAAGGGGGTATTTGTGACTCACAAGAGATTAAGAATTGCTGGTTCTAGTGCACTGTTTAGGAAGGGGGAGGAGTGGAGGCCGTTCTGCTGAAGTGTGTTGCAAACAAGGCAAAACTATCCTGTTAGAGCCAGCCAAGAAGGACTGTTCTTGGCCCTCAGGACATTGTTGGCATTTCACTACAGAGGCATGCTAGAGTGCCCGGTGCAGGGGCAACACCCACTGATGCACGCTGCATCTCTCGCAGCCCTCCCGCTGCTTGCCACTCACGCAGCACTTACCCTGCACGCTCACAGTTCATCAACTCTTCCCAACATTCCTGTAAGGCTGGCATTTCTATCTTCACTTGGCAAACAAGGAATTGGGTGACTAGAAACCTTAAGCCACTCGATCAAGGCCACAGCAGGCCAGTTAGTAGAAAGACTGGATTTCAAATGTAGGTTGGTTAGATTCCAAAGCCAGTTCATCCTCTTCCCAGCATAGTTCATTGTTTCTCTATGTGGGATGCTAAGAAAGTACTGTTTAGTGTAGCTTTTTACTGTGGCAGGACAGAGTTCCTCATATGCTGATAGGAAAAGCCTGAATTTGTTATTAGAGGGGAACAAGAGAATTAGACATTTCTCGGCACGGCAGAGGATAAGCGCATTTCCTTGAGGTGTGCTCATACCCCACACGTTTGATTCTCAATATGGTGTCTTGCTGAGCACCAAATGAATAACAGTCTCTGGCAAAGATAGCTCAGAGAGGGATTCGTTGATTTTTCCCAGGTAGCTGCAAGACTTTGCGTCTGTGCTCCATCACTCAAGTTCTGTCTGACTCTTTGCAACGCTGTGGACTATGGCCCACCAGGCTCCTCTATCCATAGGGTTCTCCAGGCAAGAATACTGGACTGGGTGGCCTTTTTCTACTCCAGGGAATCTTTCAGAACCCACAGATGGAACCCGTGTCTCCTGCATTGGCAGGTGGATTTGTTCTGGCTGAGCCACCTGGGAAGCCCAGCTGCAAGACTTTATTTATTGCAACAATGAACTTACTTCAAAGTTGAGTTTGAAGCAGTGCGGTGTTCTGGGGCTTGCCTGACCTAGCTGCATCGTTGTGATCTGGAACCCTGACTGGGTACTTAATCCTGGGAAGACCTCTGCTCACCAGATGACCTACATGCCCTTTAATTTTCAGTTCATATCAATCCTGCAGTCCTTCCCCATCGTTTCATTTTGGGGTACAGATCAGCTAATGCCGTTAGTGTGGTAAACATGTGAAAGCAGAAATTTATCTTAGGGTCAAGGGCATTCTTTTTATTTATTTATTTATTTTTACCTTATCTGGCTGCACCAAGTCTCGGTTGTGGCACGTGGGGCCAGGGAATGACCTGGGTCCCTTACGCTGGGAGAGTTTAACTGTAGCCCCTGGACCACCAGGGAGGCCCCCCAGGGGCATTCTTTATAATAAGAATGAGCCGCAGACACTGTAGAGGATGGCTGCCTTTGATCAACAGGTTGTCTGGGGAACAGGCACCACCAGTGTGCTTCATTATGCGTCAGCCTTTTTCTCGCCTATAACGTCTATAAAGGTTTCTAAAAATTTTACTGCTCCCCCACCTCCACACATTTTAGGTTGACATCTAACATTTTTATTGTAAATGTAAAGAATCACTGTGAATGTCATTTCCAGAATATTGTAAACCTTGACCTTTACGAATAAAACGATGACATCATTCTTTGAATCCCAAGTAAAATCCAAATGCTATTCCAACCTCTTTTAAAAAGTACCCGAAGAAGCTCTTCTACAGAAGCATGCTTTTATACCTTGTGGTCAAGCATCACCGTGAGCTCTGGGTTTCCTTTTTTACCCCTGGTAATGGAGGTGGGAGAGGAGACCTTGAATGACTCTTCAGCCGCAGGTGTGTTCTCTGGCTGGTCAGTGTTTGGAAAGCCTGCAGACAGAAGGCCGAGATCTGGAAATAACAATGTTAGTAGCTCTCTCCTTTCCTGCACACTCGGTAGAAAGCCTCGTGGATGCCAGGGCACGTGATGCCAGTTTGGAGAGCACATGTTTATTTAGCACAGGTGCTGTGTGTTACAGGTCACTGCAGGGCCAGTGCTGGGAGTCAAGTCCACGGGCTCTGTCTGTGTGGCTCAAACTCAAAGTGGCGGGGCTGGAAGGAACTGCAGAGCCGCTGTTCCCATCTCTTGCCCTTAGGCTGGTGATACTGTGTGAATAGTTGTCTTTCCTTTATTGAATGATTTATAGGAAGAGATCTGCCCTTTCCCCTGTGTTTAAATTTTATTTGTTATATATTTTTTGATGTGGGCCATTTTTAGAGTCTTTATTGAATTTGTTACCATATTGCTTCTGTGTTATGCTTTGGTTTTTTGGCCATGAAGCAGGAGGGATTTTAGCTCCCCGACCATGAATGGAACCTGCACCCCCTCCATGGGAAGGTGACATCTTAACCCTGGACCACTAGGGACGTCCCTCCAGTGTGTTTTTGTAGATCAGTGGTTCTCTGCCAAGAATGACTGTCCTTCCCAGGGGACATTTGGGCAATTTGGTTTTCACCTTTGGGGAGAGAGGGTGGCTGCTGGCATCTGCAGTAGGAAGACGTCAGGGTGGCTCCTGGCCAGTTTACAATGCACAGAACAGCCAAGCCTGAGAAGCCCTAGTTTAGATGCTCTGGTTTTCTGCTGAAATCTTCCCTGCCCTAAGCTAAGTTCATTTCTTTAACTTTCTACCAGGGAAGAAGAACATAACATCTAAGAGGCAGCATAAGGGAAAGAAAAGAAGAAACATGATATTCCATTGACTGCCTCTGAGAGCCTCAGTTTCTTCATCTGTGAAATGGGACTATCAATACCTGGCTTGCAAAATTATTGTAAGGCGTGCAGATAATGAAAGTACTGGGTGCAATATGTGGCCCATTCTCAATGTATGGAGGATGCTTTTTGTTATTCAACAGCCATGATATCACTCTCTAGCCTTCTCTTTTCAGGGACTTGTGTGATCTTGTTCTGCTTTGAACCAAAGGTATGCTTTTTAAAAATGAAACATGCTATGTATCTGCCTCCTTCCATTTCTAGACTCCAGGCTCCCTGAGGCATCCTTTGTATATTTCAGCAGAGGGTTTTTACACACAGTGGCTCTCAACAAGCTTATTGACCTGAAATATTAGCCAGAATAAATCCCACTTAATTTTCCTTTTATTATAAGATTTAATTCTTTCCCCTTGGATTATTTGTAATGTGTTTAGTAAAACATTCACTTCCTAAAATGTAGTTTCTATTGCACAGCTGGGCCCAGTATGAACATGGTCTTGGTAATGCCTCAAATTCTGGAAGCTTTACCTTCCTGAACCAGTATCACATTAAACATTTCTGCAGAGGGAACGACAGCCTTGAGGAAGACAGCCTATCATTTTTTAGAAGTGAGGGGTAGAATGGTTTGAATCTTGTGTTTTCCTTTGTGAGTCCCTTGGTCTAATCCTTTTGATCTGACTTTGATCTGACACTCTCCTCTGAGCAGAGCAGTCCTTTGGCTCCTTTCTGGTGAGAAAGGAGAAATTTTTATTCATTTGTCACATTTCTATTTTATGTTAATATGTAGAGTGAAGCCAAGAGTAACACATGTATTTTAAGTAGTGGTAATGAATAAATGATGACACACTGTTTTATATCCTTTGCCGACATCAGTTTCTCTCATTGGGTATGGATTTTTCCACTCCAACTTGAAATAGTACCTGTTTCTTTGTTTGACAAGCTGAGGATTTTAGTAATGGAAATGGAATGAAGTCCTCTCCTTTTGAAAGTAGTTTAGATCCTGTAAGGCACATATGGAAGCCTTTAAAAGTTGACCAAGTGTTTGAATGCTACAGTGGGCCCACGTGGAGGGGATGATCATAGTATTCTGTTTTGGATTCAGCTTGTGGGATTTTAGGAGTTGGTGTTAGTAGGCGGTAGGTCTGAGTGGCTGAAAGGGTAGAAGGCCCTGTGGGGAATGTGTGTTTTGACAGTGTCCCCTTTTAAAAATGAAATGACTCTCCTGTTTCACCATCCACCTACTAGTATCAGAATAGCAACGCAGTGTGGGAACTGATGTGTATTTTGTGGGAGAAAGAAGAACAGAAAACTTCTCTGCTTGTTTCCTTAAAAAGTGTGACTTTGTTCACTTTCAGAAGGTGTAGGTTACCGAAAGAGGATCCTCTCTCTTTGAATGCTTTCAGGCTCAGAGGAGAGTGAGAATCTATTTACTTTAGTTAAAATGCCAAACCCAATCTCCCAATGCAAATATGGACCACCCACAGACATTGTAAAGGCCAGGTTTGGGGTTTTGAATATGGATTTCCTTGCTTTGTCTTTTAGGCTTTTTAGTATTTTCAAATACTGTCGAAAAGTAATTGGCACATCAAGCAAGGATGAAATCCCATATCTTTTGCCATGAACTTTAAAGGGGGGAATTCTACTCATTTCCCTTGAGAGCTCCTTGTTTCTTAAAATCAAGGAATATGAATTATTAAAAGTTGAAGGCCACCAAGTTACAGATTTTAAAGTAGATGGAAAAGTCAGGTTATAACACAGGGATAGGAGAGGAGGTCCTGTGACTGGTCGGCAGAAGCAGAGGCTCTACCTCAGCCAAGGGGGCTCATAATCTGAGCGGGTTTGGAGATATTAGCCTTGAGGATCCGTGATTGATCTCAGCCACCTTGCCTGGTGGTTGAGGGTGACAGGGACAGTGATAATTTCAAGTTTACAGGGCTTTGTTAAAGCTTTATATGATTTGCCCAGTGAAGTGGTTGCTGCAGTCAGTGATGGTTGTGGAAGCTTCACCTCAAGTGGGAATACACTTCCCATCAGTCACCTGCAGTCTTGCTGCTGGAGTCTTGCCATCCCAATGTCCTTGCCATAGACAGCAGCCTGCTTCTGAGTCAGAAATCATGATGGGCAGACGGTGGGGAACCCAGCATCCTGGGTTCCGGAGAGCCCTGACTGGTCATTGAATCGACAGCTGTTGTTTGCCCATCACGATTTCTCTGACTCAGAAACAGGCTGTTGTCTGTTGTCTTTGTCAGGATGGCAAAGTTTGCCAGCAAGCAAGCTGCACAACAGGCTAGTATACCCGCGCTGAGGCATTGAGGTGAGAAGTATGACTTTATTTGGAAAGAAAACTGACCGAGAAGATGGCAGACTAATGTCTCAAAATAACCATCTCATCCAGGTCTGGATGCCAGGTTCTTTTATAGAACAGAGATGGAGGTGGGCGGGTGGTGAGAAAGCAACCTGAACAGGCCATTAATCTTGCAAAATCTCCTGGAGTGGCAAGCCAGGGGAGGCAGTGGATTAATTTCTTCCTTCCTGTAGTCACCTATAAGTGGACAGAGCCCTGAACAAAGGCTCCTTGGTTTAACATTTGGGCAGAGGGGCAGGGTTCCCCCAGGCAGGTCATTATGTAAGGATGCAGTATCCTTTTAGTGAAGGAAAGCAATGGGAAGCAAAGGTTAAAGACACAGATCCAACATGGAGTCAAGCTGTTCCCTGTAACGAAGGCATCAACCTTGCAGCAGAAGTCTTCAGCCCATCCAGAAAACTTACATACGGTAAGAACATATTGGTAACCCCCACTAAGTGGCAGTTGAATGAAGTCCAGCTGCAGGTATTCAGAGGGCTCAAAGGGAGAAGGTTTGAGGCCTCTGGGAACAAACATCATTTTCCAGGTTTGGGGAGCTGGCAGGTCAGACACTGGTGGTGAACTGTTTTTGTGATTTTATAGAAGGCCTCCTACTGTCTAGGGAGTGTGTAATTTCCTTGGTTCTGTCTCGTTGCAACAAAAATATGAAGTGATGGACAGACCAGTGTTACAGCCCTCGGATGGGCCAGTGTTACAGCTCCATGTTACAGCTCAGTTTTATTTAGAAAGTAAAGGAAAATACATCCTCGAGGTGTGAGGGAATGCCGACCCCAAAAGATGTGAAGAGAAGAGAGGCCCTGGCCCAATTTTGGCTCCTCTTTTTATATGTTTTTTTTTTTCTCCTCCTCCTGGGCCTGCCCTATGTAAACTGGGCTAGCCAGGAGTGCTGTTTGTTTATCAGAAGTCCCCACTCTGGTCCTCGGACCGTCCTTTGTTCTATTTTCGCAGGCTTTTCCCTTCTTTGTCTTTTAGCCACTGCCATTTTGGACTCCTTTTTTCTCTTCTAACTACCTAACACTATCAGTGTTTATTTCCTGATTTGAGTCATTTTAATCGCACTGCACTGGATAAAGGAATGCAAAACCTGACAAATGGAGCTTGCTGGGGAGCCAGGAAGAACCAAGCACTGTCCTGGGTTCCCCAGCAGCCCTGACTGCTCATTGAATTGACAGCCATTGTTTGAAGATCGTGATTTCTCTGACTCAGAAACAGGCTGTGGGCCAGTGGTTAAAACTTTGCCTTCCAATGTAGGAGGAAGGGGTTTGATTCCTGGTCACTAAGACCCCACATGCCTCATGGCCAAAAAGAGCAAAACATAAAAAAGAAGCAATATGGTAACAAATTCAATAAAGACTTTAAAAATGGTCCACATCAAACAAACAAACAAACAAAAAACCCTAAGAAGCAGGCAGTTGCCTGTTAATAGGGACATCAGGATGGCAAAAGTCTGGCAACAAGGGATCGTTTTTTGCAGGAACAGAATGGACTTCATCCACACGATCCACAGCCTTTGTAGATTCTGTTGCTGCTGCCTTTTCATGGAAGTCAGCTAAAGCAATCCCCTGATAACTCAGGTTCAATCTTTTTAGTGTGAGGCTCAGTTTTTATGACAGCAGTTTCAACAGATAGGGAGTAGCAGCAAGAAGGTTTTTTACCTGCTGTCTGTCTTTGCTGGGGTCCTGGTAGACTTAAAGGGCTTCCCTGGTGGCTCAAATGGTAAAGAATCTGCTTGCAATACAGAAGACCTAGGTTCGATCCCTGGGTAAGGAAGATCCCCTGGAGAAGGGAATGGCAATCTACTCCAGTATTCTTGCCTGGAGAATTTCATGGAGAGGAGCCTGGTGGGTTACAGTCCATGGGGTCACAAAGAGTTGGACGTAATTGAGTCACTAAGACTGGTGGACAAAAAAAAAAAACAAAACCCTTTGCTTCCTTAACATTCCAATTATGGATGATCCCAAAGGCATACCAGCTGCCAGTACAAATCCTAACAATTTGTCCTTCTGGTAACTAGCAAGCTCTTAGGGCGTGGAGCTCTGCTTGTTGTACTGATTTAGCTTATGGGAGACTTACCCTCTTAAAAATTCATATTGGGTAATGACAACATAGCCAGCTTGGAAATTTCCTTTTTTGTTTGGTGTGACCCATCAACAGACAAAATTAGATCAGGATTAGTCAGAGGGGCACTTTGTGAATTAGGATACAGTGTCGCAAAGGTCATGGGGTCACCTTCTTTGGTCAAGGGTAGTAACAAAGCAGACTATTTTGTTCTGGATGCAGACTTAGGTGCTGAAAGCAGAATCATCTCACAGGAGGTTAGTATGTTTGCAGAGAAATGTTGAGTTACTTCAGAACTGAGAAGATTTTGGACAGTGTGTGGAGTTTGTAAGTAAATGTCATTTCCTAGGGCTTCCCAGGTGCCACTAGTGGTAAAGAACCTGCCTGCCAATGCAGGGGACGTAAGAGACATGGGATCAATCACTGGGTTGGGAAGTTTCCCTGGAGAAGGGCATGGCAGCCCACTCCAGAATTCTTGCCTGGAGAATCCCATGGACAGAGGAGCCTGGTGGGCTACAGTCCATGGGGTTGCAAACAGCTGGACATGACTAAGCGGCTTTCACTTCACTTCTGTACTTCAAATGTTCTTGCTTGAGCATCCCCAGGGCTTGGCTATCTGTTTCATGTACAAATAAGGTGAAGGATTTTGAAGTTGGGTGGCCCTGGGGCAGGTGGTTCCTGCAGCACTTGGTTTAGTCTCATAAGGGCCTGCTCATGTTTATCTTCCCCAGGAGCTAGTTCAGTGATTGAGCTTTTAGTGAGTTCATAGAGTGGGAAAGCCAATCGAGGAAAAATTAGGAACCCATACTCTGCAATAACCAGCCAGGCCTATGGAGGCACAAGGGTGTTGTTTAGATGTGGCCTAGGGAATTTGGGAATCAGCTTGGTATTTTGGAGCTCACTGGATTCCTTCAGTGCTTAGATTATGACTTAAGTAATGAGTCGTGTCTGGAAATAATTATAATTTTTCCTTGGAGACTTTATGTCCTTGTTTAGCTAACTGTTATAGCAAATAAGTGCTATTCTTTATGGATGCCTCTTTGGTACCTGAAAATAGAAAAAGTTTGGCTATATTCTTACTGTGGAAGGGTCGATTTCCTGGGGAAATGGAGGGTACCTAACTTTTGGTGGAGCATTTGGGAAAAATAAGAAGGGGTCTCACTGAACCCTCCAAGTTTGCCTGTCCCAGGTATACTGTTGTTTGTTCCAAGTAAGGGTGAATAGCCACCGGTTGTTGGTGTCCCAGCGTGCTGAAGACTGGACAGAGGTCCACAACTGAGCCATTTCGAGTCTGATGAAACTTGTGACAAAGGGTTTTGGGGTATGGAACAGCTGGGAGGTAGGGAATCTTGTTAATCTCAAGTCAAATTGCCATCTCCACCCATTGGGTTTCAGGACTGTTAAGACCAGGTGTTAGGGGGGCTGGTATAGGGAATGGTTAGCCCCTGAGGGAATTGGTCTTCTATTATTGGTATAAGACCTTGAGTCACCTCACGTTTTAATGGCTGTTGAGGCAGTTTAGGAAGAGGTTTGGTTTCCTCTATGAAAATTTTATAGGTTCTTCACCTTTTATTCTTCCAGGGTCAGTGTTAGAGGTAGCCCACAGATTTTCAGGCACCTTGATTAAGTTAGAGGTCTTTTGCTGGAATCCTTTCTCTTTATCAAGAACAGACTGTAAAGAATATCAAGGATCAGGTTCAGCTTGGTCAGGAAATTCTAAGATGACATGTCCACTAGAAGCAAAATGTATTAACCCTTTTAATTCAGAAAGGAGATCACTACCTGATAGTTAGACTGGAGCTGTGTTAGTCGCTCAGCCGTGTCTGACTCTTTGTGACCCCATGGATTGCAGCCTCTGACCGTGGGATTCTCCAGGGAAGAATACTGGAGTTGGTTGCCATCCCCTTCTCCAGGAAATCTTCCTGACCCAGGGATTGAATCCAGAGCTCCCGCATTGCAGACAAATTCTTCACCATTTGAGCCACCAGGGAAGCCTAATAGACTGCCTGGAGCTGTGTCCTGTAGCAAGAAAGGAAACTTTCTCAGTGAAAGGTCCCAGAGTCATTTGTCCTGCTTGTTGAAGAATTTTAATAGACACCCACTATGGGAACTTCTTTCTTACTCCAAGGGATGCGTTGTCCTATGACAGTGGGGTTTAAACGAGAGGCTGTAGCTCTGGTGTCTATCACAAGTTGGCAAGGTTTCTCATTACTTTTAATATTTTTAAACTGCTTATTTAATTTTGGCTGCACTGTTTATTTAATTTCTTTGTTGTGGCACGCAGTCTTTCTCTAGTTGTAGCGCATGGGCAACTAAGCCCCAAGGCATGTGGGATCTTATTTCCCAACCAGGGATGGAACCTGCATCCCCTGCATTGAGTGGCTTCTTAACCATTGGACCATCAGGGAAGTCCCTCCATTAATTTTAATTTTAGTTTCCCCTTGGCTATTTAAAGGAATCACTGGTGGCAGCTTATCTGAGAATTTCTTGTGCTCCTGTCAACTCTTGGAGGGGCCCAAAAGAGGGCCCCCTTTAGGGGGAAGATAGGAGAGAATTTAAGTTGCTGTTGAAGAATCTTGATAGAATTTTTGAGAGCAATCTTTTTTCCAGTGCCCTGGTTGATTACAGTTGAGATGTGGACCCCTAGACCAGCCTTTTGATGATAGACTGTTTAGGAGGGTGCATGGTGGGAGGCCCAGGTATTACTTTTGGTTACTCGTCTTGGACCTGTTATAGTGTAAAGGCGAATAGTTGGGCAAACTTTTGTTCACTGTCTTATTCCAAAGTCCTTTCAAAGTGCTCAGCATTGGTCATGAGTTCAGTCAAACCAGTAGCCTCCCATCCTGTTTTCTGCCTTTTCAGTTTAGTTCAGTCGCTCAGTCATGTCCGACTTTTTGCGACCCTGTAGACTGCAGCACACCAGGCTTCCCTGTCCATCACCAACTCCTAGAACTTGCTCAGACTCATGTCTGTTGAGTTGGTGATACCATCCAACCATCTCATCCTCTGTCGTCCTCTCTTCCTCCTGCCTTCAGTCTTTCCCAGCAACAAGGTCTTTTCCAATGAGTCAGTTCTTCACATGAGGTGGCCAAAGTATTGGAGTTTCAGCTTTAGCATCAGTCCTTCCAATGAATATTCAGGACTGATTTCCTTTAGGATGGACTGGTTGGATCTCCTTGCTGTCCAAGGGACTCTCAGGAGTCTTCTCCAACACCACAGTTCAAAAGCATCAATTCTTCAGTGCTCAGCTTTCTTTATAGTCCAACTCTCGCATCCATACATGACTACTGGAAAAACCATAACTTTGACTAGACAGACCTTTGTCAGCAGAGTAATGTCTCTGCTTTTTAATATGTTGTCTAGGTTGGTCATAGCTTTCCTTCCAAGGAGCAGGCATCTTTTAATTTCATGGCTGTAGTCACCATCTGCATTGATTTTGGATCCCAAGAAAAGAAAGTCTCTCACTGTTTCCATTGTTTCCCCATCTATTTCCTATGGAGTGATGGGACCGGATGCCATGATCTTTGTTTCCTGAATGTTGAGCTTTAAGCCAACTTTTTCACTCTCCTCTTTAACTTTCATCAAGAGGCTTTTTAGTTCTTCTTTACTTTCTGCCATAAGGGTGGTGTCATCTGCATATCTGAGGTTATTGATATTTCTCCTGGCAATCTTGATTCCAGCTTGTGCTTCATCCAGCCTGGCATTTCACATGATGTACTCTGGATGTAAGTTAAATAAGCAGGGTGACAATATACATCCTTGATGTACTCCTTCCCCATTTTGGAAGCAGTCCATTATTACATGTCTGGTTCTAGCTGTTGCTTCTTGATCTGCATACAGATTTCTCAGGAGGCAGATAAGGTGGTCTGGTATTCCCATCTCTTGAAGAATCTTCCACAGTTTGTTGTGATTTACCTTTTTTTCAATCCACTAATCTCAGGAGATAATCCATTTACAAGTTGGGCAGTGAGAGCAGGTTTATTTATTATGTGGAACCCAGGATGCCTTAGGAAGAGAACTTCCAGACAAGTTTTAAAGTCAGGCACAGTCAGTTATAGATTCATTTTTCTTTTGTTTGCATGTTTGACCAATCATCGTGGGCAAGGAAAACTCTAGGTATGACTTTTAAAAGATCGCCTGCATTTTGCAAGCTTTTTCTGCTCCATAAGGGGACCATGTTAAAGAGGGAGGATCTGAAATATTGTCAGTAGGGTTCCACCATTCTGCTTCTTGCATCATTTTTAGGCATCACCAGGTCCTAGCAGCAGTTGCACGAGCTCGTGAAGATCTGGCAACCCTGGTCGTAGGTTCCAATGAGGACTTTAAATTCTTCAGAAAACGTGTGGTTCTCTTCCAGTTTTAGGAAATTCTTTAACTATGGTCCTTTAGCTTGGTCTTTGATCAAGGAATGAAACATACCTGAAGAGGATCTCCAGCAGCTTTGGTGGGGTGATCTATTTTAAAAGGTAACTTCCCAGAGTGGAAAGTCAGGTCAGGTAGAGACTTAGAGAGCGTGAGCGCTCAGGCAAGCAAGTTAGAGGAGAGCAGCAGGAGTTATATCAGTCTTACTGTCTTTTGATTTAGGTACCCCTTGCATCTTTAATTTTTTATTAGCCTTTTGTACTGAATTTTTTAATGATGATTTTGGAATCTTGAAGCTTTTGGGAAGCTTTTGCATACTGACTGAAGTAGGTCTCCCATTCTATTTGTTAATGTGGGAGCACTTGCTTTCAAATGTACTTCTTAAATGAACTGCTGCTGCTAAGTTGCTTCAGTCGTGTCCGACTCTGTGCGACCCCATAGACAGCAGCCCACCAGGCTCCCCGTCCCTGGGCTTCTCCAGGCAAGGACACTGGAGTGGGTTGCCATTTCCTTCTCCAATACAGTCTTGTCTAATTGGAATATTTCTTCTCGTGGCCATTGTGATTTTAGGTTGGTTTTGGTAAGATTTAGCAGGTTTTGTAGGTGTATATCTTTCCCAGGTCTAGATTCTTAGACATAATGGGCAGGTGTGCCTGAAGATGGCCCACTCAGCTGTTTGGAACCTTAACATCCCATTTTTGTTTTAAGCTAGGCCTTAAATTTCTTGGAGCCAGATTAATACTTAAGAAGGATGTCCTGGTGGGCCAGAGATTGTGTGGTGTTTTATAAGGTACCTTGATGGATGAAAATTTGCTGAAGTTTGGTGGGTGACTTAGTGTCAGCCTAACCATCCTACCACCAACTTACCTAGTATGGGAGTCTTAGAGATAGGTAGGAAGCCCTGCCTAACAGCTTTTATGATCTCAATCCAGGCTCACTAGTTTTGCAGCTTTTGGTTTCTGAGGTCCTGTTAGGCGCTGCCTTGAACTTCAAACAAATGTGCACACCAACACAGCAGCAGGACCAAAGACACGTCTTGTGGACTGGCAATTCTTGGTGTGAAATTGGGGAGTGAACCAGCTGACCCGGACAGACGGGAACCGCAGACCAGGATTCCAGTCAAAGGAGGAACTGCAGAATGAATCACCAGCGGTTCCCAACACAGAACTAGGGATTTTAGTCAAATAGGGAACTGTGGATTGAACCAAGGATAGGGACTTGTGTTCTGGATGGAACTGTCTCCCAGCCCAAGGTGAGCCATTAAACCCTGGGCTGGAAAGCCTGCTAGGTTGGGAGCTCTACACAAAGACAGCAGAGCTGAGAATTGAGAGGAACTTACCCACAGAGATGATGAGAAAGACCAGAGAGCTCGAAGGATTTGTGGCTACCGTGCCTTGCTTCTCATCATCCCCAAAGCTGTGAAAAGTCTCCTCTGACTCTCCCTGCTGCCACCAAGATTGCTGAAAGACGGAATTCAGCTGAGTAAATTTTAAAAGATCTAATGGGCTTTATTCAACCATCCAGGAATCTGGCTGCCCCCATTTACCTACCTAGGGCTTACCAGGTATTTCTAGATTGACTAGTTTAAGATTCTGCCCTGTGAGGGATTGAAGCTGTAATTAAGTTGTTGTTCAGTTGCTCAGTCGAGTCAGATTGTTTTGCGACCCCACGGAGTGAAGCCTGTCAGGCTCCTCTGTCCATGAGATTTCCCAGGCAAGAACAGGGGAGTGGGTGTCCATTTCCTTCTCCAGGGGGAGCTTCCTGACCAAGGGATTGAACCCGCATCTCCTGCATTAGCAAGTGGGTTCTGTTCCGCTGAGCCACCTGGGAAGCCCCAGCCCTATGTGGTAGTGCTATTATTAAGCCAGTAATTAAGTTTAGGTATCAAGTTTTGGTTTGGTGATGACATGGGCTTAGAACAATGACTCCATGCGGGGCCTGTTGTCTCTGTCTCTCCTTAACACCGGGTGGCTCAGAAGGTAAAGAATCCACCCTGAGACCCGAGTTTGACCCCTGGGTTGGGAAGACCCCCTGGAGGAGAAAATGGCAGCCCACTCTAGCCTGAGAATTCCACGGACAGAAGAGCTTGGCAGGCTGCAGCCCTTGGGTTGCAAAGAGTCACAGACACAACTGAGTGCCTATCACTTAACATTGTCAGGACCAGTGTTAGTTTCCTGAACAATGGGAAGGTTGATCTGGGCAGCACACAGAAGCGTTTTGTAAACTCTCTGGAGAAAATTCGGAATGAAAGTTGCTTTACCTAGGACACATGTTCTGGCAGTCATATGGTTAACAGTCATATTTAGTGTCTTCTTAGTCTTTACATGTGTTCCATGTGTTCATGACACTTGTTAAAGAAATGGTAAGGCAAGCTTTATTCAGGGGGACTATGCGTCATGGTAATGTCAGGACCACTGCAATGGGGCTTTGCAAAGGGGAGAAAGATTGTGCCCAACTTTGAGTACAACAAGGAAAAGTGGGAATTTATAGCCATGTAACAGTCAATCCTAAAGGAAATCAACCCTGAATATTAATTGAAAGGACTGATGCTGAAGCTGGAGCTCCAATACTTTAGCTTCCTTATGCGAAGAGCTGACTCATTGGAAAAGACCCTGATGCTGGGAAAGATTGAGGGCAAGAGGAGAATGGGGCAGCAGAGGATGAGATGGTTGGATGGCATCACTGACTCAATAGATAGGAATTTGAGCAAAGCCCCCAGAGATAGTGAAGGAAAGGGGAGCCTGGAACACTGTAGTTCATGGGATCGCAAAGAGTTAGTGACTGAATGGCAGGAACAAGCAGAACAGGGGTCAGTGTATGGAAAATTACTAAAAGGAAACATCAGGATAATGGTAGGGATTCAAGCTAAACCCACTTAATAGGAATCTTGATAAAGGCAGGCCGAGGTGATCAGCTATCACTTGGGAGATGTGGGGCATAAGGAACCCAATCAGATATCAGTCAGGTATTGGTGATCAGCACCCCACTCCAGTACTCTTGCCTGGAAAATCCCATGGATGGAGGGGTCTGGTACCTGGTAGGCTGCAGTCTATGGGGTCACTAAGAGTTGGACACGACTGAGTGACTTCACTTTCACTTTTCACTTTCATGCATTGGAGAAGGAAATGGCAACCCACTCCACTGTTCTTGCCCGGAGAATCCCAGGGATGGGAAGCTTGGTGGGCTGCCGTCTATGGGGTTGCACAGAGTCGGACACGACTGAAGCGACTTAGCAGCAGCAACAGGAACATTGGTGATCAGAGCTGGAAGGTGGGACACTCTGGCCAAACTGACTTATCAGGACTCTTGCTAAAATTGGAGAACATGCCCATGGACAGGGCCTAGTTGAAAAACACTTGGAGGAACCCAACTAGGGTTTGGTCAAGATCATCTTTGTGATACCCTTTTCAGAGGGCACTCCACCGCAGGCTTGGGTGGGGTGGTGAAGGACAGGCGCTGGAAGTTGCCAACAGCAAGTTGAGAAAGGGGGAAAAGTAACCAGGATGCTGGATCACTGGAGTAGTGTTTAGGCCGAGGGAATGTATTGATCCGGTTAGGCTGCATCACCATTCAATAACAAATAACTCACAAACCTCAGCAGAGTAGCATGAGGAAAGATTTTTCTCACTCTTGTTGCATGTCTAGTGGGGTCAGTAAGGGGCTCTGTTGACCACATTCACTCAGAGACTGATACTGAGAGAGGTTTCATCTTGATGAAAGTGCCCCAGTCCCTAATGTGTCGTTAGCAAACTGGATTCATTGGCTCTGCTTGATGACAAATGGGTTGTTTACGCATAGTCCTGAAGGAGGGGAACAGGAGTGTTTATAATTAATCCAAATGACTGGAAGGGAGGGGCCTGCCTGAGTTCTGCCTACTCATGCTGCTAATCATGTTCCTAGGAAGCTCACTGAGACACAACCACACGTGTAATGGTTTCAACATCCTACTTTAGGAACACATGAAAGAATACCCATTTAGAATATAAAGTGCATTTGAATGGTTTTAGCATCATCGGTAATAACAGGGTCCTGGAATTCGTGGGCTTTGAAATCCAGTTACTGATAATAAATAAAATATGTGTAGGGGTAGAGATTATCTTCTTTCAGTAGTTTTTCAGTTGTAGTCAGGAATATCCTTTAGTCCTGATGGAGTGCCAGCCATGGCCCAGACTTAGTGCTTTGTGGGCACATGAAGATGAACAGGGTATAGACCCAAGGGACTGAGGTTGCTAAAGGGTCGGATACCCCTGAACTACTTCACTTTCACTTTTCACTTTCATGCATTGGAGAAGGAAATGGCAGCCCACTCCAGTGTTCTTGCCTGGAGAATCCCAGGGATGGGGGAGCCTGGTGGGCTGCCGTCTATGGGGTTGCACAGAGTTGGACACGACTGAAGGGACTTAGCAGCAGCAGCAGCAAAGTTTAATATCCATAACAAAGAGTTTTACGTTATCACGTGTGTGTGTGTGTGGTGTGTTTGGTCATGTCCAACTCTGCGACCCTTTGGACTGTAGCCCACCAGGTTCCTCTGCCCTTGGGATTCTCCAGGCAAAAGTACTGGAATTGGTTGCTATTTCCTTCTCCAGGGATCTTCCCAACCTAGGGATTGAACCCAAGTCTCTTGCATATTATCACATGTATCACATGGTTATTGTTTGAGGTAAAAGGTGGTAAATACCTAATAGAAGTGTAGCAAAGTGTAATGGGAGCTCAAACAAGGAAAGCTGTTAATAATTAAGTGAATAGTCACTTCTTTTAATCAGGCAAAAGCATTAGTATTACTGTGTTACCTTCATTCTTCCTGTCTTGTTCTTGGGCTCAATTTGACCTCAAACTAATTGTAACAATGATTAATAGATAGTATAAGAGCATTACCTCTGGGGCCAGGATTCGGATCTCAGTGTTACCACTTACTAGCTCCTTGACCTGGACAAGTTACTTTGTCTCCCTGTTCCTATTTTCATCACCTCTGCAACAGAACTGATGATTATAGTACCCACTTCCTAGTGTTGCCTTGAGATTTGAAAGAATACATGCTACTAAATATTACAGGGCTTAATTGTTTCCAATTGGATCATTTTGGTGTGTTTAGTACAAACACTGACTTCCTGAAGTGTACCACTTGTTAAGTGTCTCGGCCCAACATGGATGCTTGATAATTCCTAGGATCCTGGAAGTCTTGCCTTCCTGAGCCAGGCTCACCTTGAACATTTCTTTCTGTGCCCAGTAGGTCAGGGTGAGTACATTGTAAGGGCCAGACTGTCAGTTAGCATTTTCCTGGCCTGTGAGGCAGCCTTAGTCTAGAGACCTCTGGAATATCAAGGTGGCCTCTGTTCTGATCTTGGTTCAGATCTGCTGAGGACACATTTCTAAGCCCTCACTGTGACTGCCTGCATCTCTAGACAATCATGTCAAATTCAACTCAAATGTGATACAAATCCACTGTGGCAAAGTCCTGGAGGTATTCTGCTTCTTTGAGTTCAACAAGTCAAAAGGTCTGTGTGTTTGGGAAGATCCCTGGAGAAGGGAATGACAACCCACTCTGATATTCTTGGCTGGAAAATTCCATGGACAGAGGAGCCTGGCAGGCTATAGTCCATGGAGTTGCAAAGAGTCAGACACGACTGAGCTTGATGAGCTAGAGGCTGGGTATGATGGATGGGAGGCATGTGGCTCATCTTGGCCAGTGCACATCCTCTCTCCTCTTCCCTTGCTGCTCCTTGAATACAAAGTGGATGAATTTGAGATGATGCTGCAGAAAGCTTGTGGGCTGTGAGCAGGTGAAGGGGTGGGCATGGAGACCCTGTCTTTGGTAAATAGGTCTGAAGACACCTATCTATTGTAGCCTAAACTTCTAGGGAAAAAGGAGAGTTCATATCAATATAATGGAGAGAAACTTAAAAATATGTATGTATTTATTTGGCTGTTTTGGGTCTTAGTTGTAGCCCACAGGCTTAGTTGCCCTGGGGAATGTGGGATCTTAGTTCCCTGGCCAGAGATCCAACCTGTGTCCCCTGCATGGCAAGGCAGATTCTTAGCCACTGGACCAGCAGGGAAGCCCCTGGAGAGAACCTTTGACTGATTCAAGCTCCTCAGAAAACTGGACTGGCTGCCAGTGAGTTCCTAGTGCCCAGGAGAATTTAAGCGAACCACCTCCAGGGCAGATTTTTCTGTGAAGGGATTATTACATAATGAAACTCAGACCAGAGATTCCTCTAGTGAGCTCTACGTTTTTTTTTTTTTCTCCAAATTTAAGAAGCTCTGATTTTGTACATTTGATGGAGCCTGGCATCACTCTCCTCTCTGGCCAGGTTCTGCCATTCCCTTGGGGCATGTGTAAATAAGAGAACAGGTGCCAGACTGGAAAAGTAAACATGACAATCTCTGTCTACTTCCTGTCCCGCATAACTGTTCAAATCATAACATTCGTTCATTCCTTGCTTCATTCCACAAACATTCCTTAAGCTCCTGCCAGACACTGGGAATGCTGTAGCAGTGTCAGGCCAGGTTGAAAGAAATTTAACAGCTTGTGACAACCGTTAAAAACAAGTAATGCTTGCATCCGACTTCATTCCAAACTGCCCACACCATCATGCATCTGAAGGCTCAGTGTCTCATTTGTTCATTTGTTTGCTCTTTCAGTAATCTTCTTAATGTACCTTGAAGATGTTCAAAGTCTGAGCCATCCTGCCAACCACAGAGGCTAGACTAATATGTCATTTCAAAGGCATATGCCAGAAAACCCCAACTACCTTATTCCCTTTGCAGCCTGAAGAATGGA
>SJYQ01002385.1:963601-990230 GCA_006410935.1 Redunca redunca | reverse complement strand
CGCAGTCAAATGCTGATCTTATGCAAAGCATGTATTACAAATGCTAAGGTACCTATTTCAGGAAATTTATTCCTCACTTTTTCATTACATACAGCAGAGGTGTGATTTAAGAGAAGCGTTAATTCTTGTTTGCATTACTTAGCACATTTGAGTAAGTTGGATTGGTTTAACATGGAAATGTTTGATTTTTTTTTTTTTCAAGACCCTCATGTCTTTTAAAAATGAATAGTTTCTTCAGAAGTGAGGAAGGACCAAAGGGCAGAAACAGTTGACCTGGGTACCAAACACACACCTTTCCAGATGATGTCCCATCATACCGTGGCCACTCCCTTTTTTTGAACTGGAGGAAAATTGCTTTACAATGCTGTGTTGGTTTCTGCCATACAGCAACACAGATCAATCATGACTATGCATATGTATGCATAGTTATGAAGTGTGTGTGTATAGATATCCCTTCCCCCTTGAGCCTCCCTCCCCAATCCCACCCCGTAGGTCATCCCAGAGCCTCGAGCTGACCTCCCTGTGCGACACAGCAGCTTCCCACTAAGCTTTCTGTTTTACACATGGTAGTGTGTGTATGGGTCAGTGCTCCTCTCTCAGTTCGTCTCACCCTCTCCTTCCCCTGCTGTGCCCACAAGTTCGTTCTCCATGTCTGCATCTCCATTCCTTCCCTGCAAGTAGGTTCATCAGTACTATTTTTCTAGATTCCATGTGTATGCGTTAATATACGATAGCTTTCTCTTTCTGACTGACTTCGCTCTGGATAACAGGCTCCAGGTTCATCCCCCTCATTACAACTGACTCAAAATTGTTCCTTTTTATGGCTAAGAAGTATTGCATTGCGTCTATGTACCATAACTGTATGCTTTCACCTGTCAATAGCTATCTAGGTTGCTTCCTAGATATCTATTGATACCTAGGGTGAACACTGGGGTACACATGTCTTTTCTCAATTATGGTTTTCTCAGGTATGTGCCCAGTAGTGGGATTGCTGGGTTATATGGTAGTCTTATTCCTGGCTTTTTAAGGATTCTCCACACTGTTCTCCATAGTGGCTATATCAGTTGCCTCTTGTCATTTCACTCGCGCTCACTCTCCTTCCACGGGAAACGCTTCCCCAGTTCCCAGGCAACCCACATCTCTGTATCCTGCTCTCACGGCCCCTCCTTCAGGAAGCCCACTGTGAGCTTGGGTTCCGCAACTCGGCTTTGTGCCTTAAGCGTTTATCACACACTTGCCCCACTTCTCCCTTGCCATGGAGCTAGCGTTTTCAGACCCTACCACGTTACAGGCTTTTTGAGACAGACTCTGTTGTTTTCTTTTTTTCAGGTAATTTATTCATCCAACAAATATTTATGGATAGGTTTGTCTTATAATTCATTGTATAAATCATGACCCTGCCCTTTTTCTCTGAAAAGAAATAAAATCGAAAATACAAAGAGTCAGAAGGATGGCTAACGTATTTGAGTGCTTCGTAAATCTATTCTAGACACAGCTGTCACCACAACAGCCAACGTCTCTCTCTCCAGGACTTTGGTTTGGACTAAGGAGGGACAGATCATAAACAAGCATTCAAAAGGAGTGTTCCTGCTTATAGAAATTAAATATATTTATTATAGAAAAAGATAGATTCATAACTTGTTTTTTTCCTTCTCGTATTAGTGGCAGTTAAAGAAAGTTGACTAACTGATGGTTAAGTAAGTCTAAAATCTACACTTCCTGGATAGGAGTCCTGCCTCTTCCAATTGGCATACTAAAAGAAGATTAAATGAGTTAACACGTGGAAAAGACTTACAGCACTGCCTGGCACAGAGTAAGAGCTCAGTTAGGAATATGTTACTTTCATTATTACTCAACAAGGGCACTATATTAATAAATCTACTGAGAATCTGGAAATAAGACTGTTTTCACTGTTAACCTCTTATCAATACATTAAGAGATGGACAAACTGTCTCAAAAGCGAAGGGTAGTTTTCCAGGGCAAAAGGCTCTATTTTAACTTTTTGCAGTAGATCAGTACAGCTAAAATATCAGTTGTGTGCTTTGTTAGCCATGAAGGTTTAGAGAAAGGAGAGCTACGTGGTGAATATTGGTATTACTTGTCCAAACACTCCCAGCAGGGAGAGTGTCAGCCTCACAGCTTAGCCCAGTGTTCCCCTCTGGGATTTTTACCCCCCCAGTTTTATTGAGAAATAATTGACATACATCACTGTTTAAAAGTATACAGCATGATGGTTTGATTTACATATATTGTAAAATGATTGCAATAGGTTTAGTTAACATCCATCACCTCACGGGTACAACAAAAAGAAAAAAAAAAAATTTCTCCTTGTGATGAGAGCTTTTAGGATCTACTCACCTAGCGACTTTCCTGTATAGCAGTGTTAACCATAGTTTGAGCAAACACTGGAGATAGTGGAGACCAGAGGAGACTTGAGGGCTGCAGTCCATGGGGTCGCAGAGAGTCCGGCACAACTTAGAGACGGAATAACAAGTGTTGACCGAAGTCGTCATATTGTACACCCCCAACACTTACTTCCCTCATAACTGGGAGTCTTTTGGCCACTTTCCTGTTAATCGTTTGTGTAAGCCCCACAGCACCCAGAGCAGCACTTTGTACTTTATAGGACTTCAGTAAGTCCCAATAAGTTGTATTAACATAAAGATACATTTAGCGTTTTGTGGAGCCAACTACTTGGGCTTCCTGGCTCTTACCAAACTAGAAATTTCGGTTGAGCCGTGTGCTCCTCCCTCCCCTACAAATGTATCGGATCCTGCTCGGATACCCAGGGGTTCTCCCATCCCCTTTGATCTGGTAAATCACCCCCCTTCCTGCCCTCTGCCCTTGACTGACTTCCTGCAGAGGGTCACTCTGCAGCAGGGACTGGAGCCTGGAGAGACGTGCTCTGATCTGCCGAGGGAATCTGGGGTCAGATGACTGCATGTGCGCACGTGCATGGGTGCACGCTCGTGTGCTGGGAACATGTGCGGGCAGCGCTGGTGGGCCTCGCTCTGATCTGCACTCAGCTGTCACGTTGCAGCTGTGGGGACAGAGATGTAGTCAGGGCCAGCCAGAAACCAGCTAGGCAGACAGATGAGAGCGAAGTCTGAATCTTAGTTTTGAAGGTTGAGATATTAGATTGTTCTTATATAGCCAGAATTCTCTAGCAACTTAGTGGTGAGTTCACACAACCCAGTGCAAGTGTAAGTTACATATTAGTCTCAAACATAAATGCCAACTTAATGACTTGCAGGGAGGAATCTAACTTCTTCTTATGGGCTCACGGTGCCCTTGCTTATAGGTTAGTATTCTGCAGTCTCCGGAGAACTTGGGTCCTTAGGCCTTTGGTCTCAAGAGGTCCGAACTGGGTGTGACTGGAACAGTACTAGCCTGTGGGTATTAAAATTTTGTCCTGAAGGCTAAGTCCAGAGGTAACATGGACATTGAAAAATTAAGTAGACGGTATAATTCTGTAATACATTCAAAAGGACCAGGAAGGGAGGTAGAATCTAGGTGTGGCAATAATATGGCCATTAAGGATACTTCTGAGAGGGAGGGTCAGGGAGCAGACCTAGGAGAATCCCAAAGCCAGTGGAGCTTTGATCCTTCTTACGGAGAATGAGGGTGGGAGGAGAAGAAGCTCAGGCAATTTTTGAAGCTAAATTGGTTCATTCATCTGTGCTGTGCTTAGTCACTCAGTCGTGTCTGACTCTTTGGGGATTCTCCAGGCAAGAATACTGGAGTGGGTTGCCACGCCCTCCTCCAGGGGATCTTCCTGACCCAGGGATAGAACCCAGGTCTCCCGCATTGCAGGTGGATTCTTTGCCATCTGAACCACCAGGAAAGCCCCATTCATCTAATAGGTATTTATTGAATATCTACAACATCTACTCTGTACCATTCACTATTCTAAGTATTGGCAGCACGTGAGTGAACAATACTGACAAGATCTTTGTCTTCATTGGAGCTAAGAGAAGGAGAAAACAATGAAATCTATTTAAGTGTGTTATGGAATATGTTAAGTGGTAATATACATAATAAAAAAATAAAGCAGTGGGAAAGACTTGGGAATGCATGTGCTGCTGGGGTGGGGGTGGTGGGGCAAGTGGTTTGCTCTTTTAAATAGAGTGATGAGTTAAGATCTCATGAGATGAACTTTGAACTCAGTTTTCAAGAAGCAAATCTTTCAGAATTTTAGAGGAAAAAAGTGTATCAGGCAGAAGGAATAGTAGATGCAAAGTCCTCGAGGCAGGAGTGTTTGTGATGTGTTTGAAGAACAGCAGGGAAGCGTGCCTGAAGATGAGATCAGAAAAGTGATGGGGCTGGATTGTATCTGGTCATGGAAGCCAGGCAGGACTTGGGCCTCTCTAACTATGAGGTGGAAGCTGGTGAAGAGCTCTATGCAGAGAAGTGACATGATTTGACTTGTGTTTTAATGAATTACTGTTGCAGCTGAGAACAGGCCCTAGGTAGACCCAGGGAGACTATTAAGGAGGCTTTGGCAATAATATGATGAGGGATGATGGCAGCTTAGACAGGATGATGGCAGGGGAGGTGGGGAAAAGCAGACAGGTTCTAGAAATGTTTAGAAGGTAGAGTCCAAATGATTTGCTAGTGAATCAGATGTAGGTTTTGACAGAAAGACAAAGCGGGGATGACTCTAAGATTTTGGGTCTGATCTAACTGGAGGGCTGGAGTTGCCTCTGCCTGGAGCGCTACAGGTGAAGGTTGGATGTACACGGAGCCAGAGCAGGGGGCGCCGTTGTCATAACCGGGGCTGCAGGGGAGCCACCCGGCGCGTCGTGACCCTCCTGACAGGTGCACAGGTACAGTGACGTCAGCTGGTCAGCGCATCTGTTTCCTGGGACACACCAGAGAAAACCTGAAAACTTCACACCCCATTTCCTGTCATTTGAGACTTCATTCTCCTTTCATTGTAGCAAGTTTATGGTGGTTTACCGCTGATCTTGGCCGTGGTTTTCCTTTACCTTTGGTCAGTCCTAGCTTTGATGTTTTAGCACCGTGTGTCATGAACAGAGGAGCCTGGTGGGCTACAGCCCATAGGGTCTCAAAGAGTCGGACACGACTGAAGCAGCTTAAGCATGCACGCACCGTGTGTCATAGTTTTGACTTGGGAGATGCCCTGTCATGTAAGATGAGGTCTAGTTTAACTTCAGAAAGTGGTCATGCTCTATTCCCTTCATTTTCAAATTCTTGGAGACTACCTAACCATTATCATCTCCCGCACCCCTAAATGTTGTCACCCAAATCCAGGAGGTCACTTCTATGTCTCCACTCTGCTCCACCCAGTCACTGCTTTACTCTTATAAGGCGGTGACTGGGTGGCAGAGGTCTAATTGCAGTGATGTCCAATCAGGCAATGGCCAGGAATGGGGGCCGCCTACTATGCAGCAGTAAAGGAGATGGATGTGTTCATGTCAGTTCCTCCTTACTTTGAATATTTTGTTACTTCTTAGCAAGATCCTGAAAATGCCCGTATAATTCTTCCTCCACTTTAATTTTTTTCTGCCAAGATTGATTTTCTTCAGAAGCTTGTATATATAAGCCTGTCTCCTATTTTCACTCAAAGAGACAGATGGTTGAAACTGACTCTAGCTTAAATTTAAAAAAAAAAAAAAGACATCTTGAATTTGAAAAATGCACATGGGTATCAGAAGGGGTTTAAGCCTTTAAGAACTGGTTGAGAAATCTGTTCTGAATCCTGCCTCATACCACTGAGTTACCCATTCATATATAGCATGCTGTGTGCAGGCGAAGCTGGGGGACTCTGCAGCCAAGCTTTTCAGATGGGTATTTGCTTTCTGAAAGAAATATAAAGGTTGTGCTGATGAGACACATGGCAAACCTCCAGATCCTGGGCTCAGTCAGCATTTGCTCTGACACGGCCTGCAGGAAACGTGCCATGGTCTCGCATTTCTGACAGTATTGATTTTCTGCACTCTTAAGGGCATACTAGGGTAACCGGAAAAGCCAGTTAATCTTTGTAAGTACATCCATCTTGATGCGTTTGTGCCCTGAAACATCCATGGGTTTGTTTTGTTATCTTCTTCACTTTCTTGCTGAGCTTGCTTTGGCCATTCTGTGGTAATGCGCCCTCACCAGCGCCCTGCAAATGCCTGCAGGTTATGTGTGCACCCAGATATTAATCTCTTGGCCCTCAGGGTAGTCGGAGCCTGGGTCAGTCTCCTGGGTTAGGAGACTGAACAGCTTTCTCTGTTCCCTCAGCACACTGTGCAAGTGTCACGTGGGTGTATTGCCGTGCGGAATGTTGGCTGAGAAAAGACAAAGGTAGAAACAAGTTTATGAATGAAGGTTTATTAATTCTACAATTGATGGAGCCCAGTATATTTGAATCTCATTTACCTGCAACCGACAATAGACAACGCTGTGTCTGTGTAACAATGAACGTGCGTGTGTCCTAAACCAAGTTCTGTGAAACCATAGTTGTCCTTCCCGTGTGCCGTGTGCCTCTTAGCAGGTTTCATCTGTTAAGCACAAACATTGCTCCCTGTGGCTACTAACGAACTTGATTTTGTTACATACTGGTGGTTTGCAACCCATGTTTAAAAAGCCTGTGTGTAAAACAGATAGCCAGTGGAAGTTTGTTGTATGACACAGGGAGCTCAAACCCGGTGCTCTGTGACAACCTAGAGGGGTGGGATGGGGTGGAGGGTGGGAGGGAGGTTCAATAGGGAGGGGATATATATATATATATGTGTGTAATATATATGTATATATATATGGCCATATAGAACTATGGCTGATTCATGTTGATGTATGGCAGAAACCAACACAACACTGTAAAGAATGATCCTCCAATTAAAAATAAATAAATTAAAATGTTCAGTAAAAAAGGCTGTATGTATTACATGCTAAGGATAAACCACCTGGTCTTGAACATGGTTGAATCCTTTGGTATTTCCTTGCTGCCTACAGAGTTTAGATCTCACTAAAGTATGGAATGGCACTCCACTCCAGTACTCTTGCCTGGAAAAATCCCATGGACGGAGGAGCCTGGTAGGCTACAGTCCATGGGGTCGCTAAGAGTCAGACACGACTGAGCGACTTCACTTTTACTTTTCACTTTCATGCATTGGAGACGGAAATGGCAGCCCACTCCAGTGTTCTTGCCTGGAGAATCCCAGGGACGGGGGAGCCTGGTGGGCTGCCGTCTATGGGGTCACACAGAGTCGGACACGACTGAAGTGACTTAGCAGCAGTGGGCATAGGCAGTAATTAACAGCGACTGGAAACTGGCTTTAAACCTTAGCCTTTCACAGGTCAAGTTGTTTGCTTTGATGTGAGGATAGAGTGTTACCTAGCAGAGTCCTTCTCAGTGTGAATTTCTCCATCATGATAACTTCAACCCAGATCCATGGTCCTTAAAATTACGTAGGCTTAATTACAAATTTGTAAGTGTTTTGTAGTTAACTTGGGAGGATATTGAATGAAGTGGTTTTAAGATGTACAGACGTATCCTAGTAACTTATATGTTTAGAAGATTAAAAACCAATTGACTTTGTGAGCATTCAGATTGAGAAAAGTCTATTTTTGACTTTATTTAGCATTAAAAATTTCCTTCCCTTATTTTTGTTAGTATGTCTTGATTTTACTTCCTTTGGTATGATGGTTTGAACTTGCTCTCATCTGTGAGTTGCAAGACTTTCTGGGTAGTTTGAATTTGCCTGCATGCTCTATCAGAATAGAGTAGCCTTGTTAGGCAGCCCTGTTGGGCAGGGCTGTCTTAATTTAACGATGCTGCACAGAACATCTGGCCCTTCATAGGAATGGGTAGTCAAGGACTCCGAGTCAAAACTAAACTTAGTCATGTCTGAAGATTTGCTTGCTATCAGTTATTTTAAAGATCAGCCCCACAGGTTACCTGAGAGTCATTTATTTTTAGACACATTCATTTATCATCTTAGCAACTCAGAGTAAACAGCTTCAGGTACAATGGATGACTGTGTTTTAAAGCACTGATATTTTTACATCACTTCTAATGAGAAAGCCCAGCTATTGGCATGATGATTTATCCTCAAGGCCTTTTGGGTTTCTAGATTGCTGAAATTTTGGGTGAGATAAGCAATGGAGACTGTCTGTTATAAAGTGAATGGATTTTGCTAAATAATCCTTTTAGAGTAAAAAAACAGAGATTGAGATAAAAAATGTAAACCAGGTGGGAAAGCATGATATCAATGGGTATACGTGATTTAGGAAAAGGTAGTTGAGTGGATGAGGCAATGCTTGGATTGTGTATTTGATGCCCATGTGTCCTAATGGATGAAAAAAATCAGTTCCTTCCCCCACCCCCAACCCCTGCCGCCCATGGGGAATAAAGATTTATTGCAGAAAAAGGAAGAACTTTTCTGAGCTGTATCACTGAAAAGCTTAGTGCAGCGGTCCACAAACTTTGGTACCAGGGACCAGTTTTATGGAAGACGGTGTTCCCACGGCCTGGGGAAAGGTGGTTTGAGGATGCTTCACGTGAATTACATTTACTGTGCACTTTATTTCTACTACCATGACATCAGCTCCGTCTCAGATCATCAGGCATTAAACCCCAGAGGTTGGGGACCCCTGGCTTAGTGCACTCACCCACCCAATGTACTGATGATTAGAAAACTCCCGATAGGGAAATTGTGGGAAATTTCACGCTTCTATCTAATGATTATTTAGCAGTTCAAGGGAGTTGTATTGAACACTCATTGCTGGGCACTAGAGGCACAGAGTGGAGAAGGCAATAGCACCCCACTCCAGTACTCTTGCCTGGAGAATCCCATGGACAGAGGAGCCTGGTGGGCTGCAGTCCATGGGGTCGCACAGAGTCGGACACGACTGAAGCGACTTAGCAGCAGAAGCACAGAGACAAATTAGATGTGGCGTCTCCTTCAGAGCAGCTCTCGATGCAACAGGAGAGCATCGTGTGAGCGGAACAGAGGTGCGCGTAGGTGGACCGCGTGGTCCGTGTTGCCGCCAGCCATGCGCATGCGCAGGGTGCCCGCGAGCGCCAGAGGGATGCTTGTCCGGTGCTTGAGGCCGTAGGAGGCCTTTCTGAAGGGGTATTTGTGACAGTTTCAGGGGCACAGCAGAGGGACTCAGCCATGGGTACACATGTATCCATTCTCCCCCAAACATTTACATAGTCATATAAAGTATAGACTTTGTACTTGAGGCTTCTTTGTTTGGCTTCTTTACTGATGTCTGGTGTAGGCAGATGACAGCCTTTCCCATCTATTTGGGCCTGAGGTTAGGTGTTTCAGCAGGAGTCTTTGTATAAGGCCTCACTCCTTTCTGCATTCTAGTGTTCCTTCTAGTGGTCTTCTCCAGATGGCTCCCATCTCCTTTCTTCCGATTCTACTTTCCAGCCCCTTTGCTGCCCTGAGTCTTCGGGACCCAGTACCAAAATACTGCTTTCCAATTGTCCAAACTTTTCCATCTTTAGTTTTCTCTTCTTTCAAGGATGGTCCTTGAAAATGCTCATTTCCTAAGGACTCTTGATATTGTCTGAGTGTTTCCCGAGAGAAGAGGCCCTAAAAACTGAACGATTCCCTTAATTGAAGAGCAATTCCTTTCCCAAAGAGATGAAGCACACTGAGTCTTCCAATGGGTAGAATGTACCGCAGGCATCAGAAGTAACTTGAAAATTTCCAGAACTTTTTGGCGGAGATGACAGTGGGTTTTGAGTCTTTTAAATTGAAGAGCTCTCATCTCTATTCTGTTAACTAGATGAAAGGGCAGATCCCCTTTGGATTGATTTTTCTCTCTAGCATAATGGGCCTCTATGCTGAGTACTGGAGAACCTCTCCTGTTTAATGTGCTGCAATTGCCCACGCTCGAGTTACAGCCGAAGCAGCGCAATTTGGATAGCTCAGAATCTTAAAGTGGTGAAAGGAGGACTAGAGACAATATGCAGATATAACGATCTTAAATATAGTTTATAAACCCAACAAGAAAGGTTCTAAAGGCATACTGCAGAAATACTGCCTGATTTCCTAGTCAAGAACCAACCCATTATGAATAAAATGAAGAGCCTTGAAAAATCAACAGAGATTTTTAACTGTTTCTGTGTACTAAGATATTTCCTCTCCAAACCTATAGTTCTCTATCGACATAAGGAGATCCTTCCTCTGTGTTAATAGGTGAGACTCTTTCAGGGCCTGGGACTACCCAGCATTGGCTTGGAGACCTGGTTGGGAATTTCCGAGGCAAAGCCTTTTCGTGTCAGCTCTTTCGTGCAGGTCATGTTTGCTGCCACCAGGCGGTGATAGAGAGTGATTGCAAGATTGGGCTGGGAGTAGACAGTAGACAGATCAGGATCTGCTGTGAGTGCCTTTGGTTTAAGAGCTTTCTTGTGACTGAGAGTGAAATCCTGAATAAGTAAACTGACAGGGAAGCATTACTTAATAAAAGTTTTCAAGAACAAAGACATCTGGCGATTCCAGTTCTGACTCGTCCTCTTAATGGTGGTGCATTTAGATACATGCAGTTCAGTTTCCCGGTTTAAGGGTAAAATATTGGCGCTGGATTATATAATTGTTAAAGTTCTTATGTTAAAAATAAGCAAGTGTAATTTTAATTGTTAAAACAGCAAAATTAAAAGAATAAAACCTTTTCACATAACAGGGAAGTCTATATTTTATTAATAACCATCTTAGTTCACTTCTGTGGCTCAGATGGTAGAGTCTGCCTGAGTGCGGGAGACCTGGGTTTGACCCCTGTGTCAGGAAGATCCCCTGGAGAAGGAAATGGCAACCCACTGCAGTATACTTGCCGGGAAGAGCCATGGATGGAGGAGCCTGGTGGGCTACTGTCCATGGGGCCGCAAAGAATTGGATGTGTTCAGGTTATTGCTATGAATTCAGCAGAATTTTAAGTAGATGGCTTTCTAGAGTCAACTGCATCTTATCAGAAGTAGGTTACGGCAGACCGTGCTTTGAGGGTCTGTGGGAATCCCAAGATGCATTCTGGTGTCCAGAAGGTCAACACCATTTTCATACTAACGCTGAAGTGTTCCTTGTCTTTTTTAGTGTATTGACATTTGCAGTGATGGTGTGAAATTAATGGTAGGTCAGACTCCAGGTAAGTTAGCATGAGCTGAGACAGGGCAGCAAGCTCCTGGCAGTGTTAGCACACCTCACTGCCCCACACTTGCCGCTAAAAAGACAAGCAGCTTCACTTAAGAATGTCCTTTAGGAAGCAGAAAACGATGCTAGTTACATTAAATCTTCAACCTCGAGCACACATCTTTTCTGTGTGGCAGATGGGGACGTGAAGGGCACTCTGTTGCTTACCAAAGTTCCCTGGTTGTCTGGAGAAAAGGATTTGTGCAGTGTTTGAGCTGTGAGCTAAAAGAGCTGCTTTTTTTTTTAGCAAGAAACACTATTTTTACTTAAAACTACGATTCGTAGACAAGCTACAGTTGTTTAGGCTTGCTTATTTGGCAGAACTTTTCTCAAAAGTCAACGACATGAGCTTGTCACTTCAAGAACACGATTGACGATATTTGTTGCTCGTGATAAAATTTGAGCTTCAAGCAAAATTAGAGTTTTGGGAAACTTGTATCTGCCACTGTGAGCTGGACAGCTTTACCATCCACATGTAAAGACCCTTCTGAAGACTTTGGTAGTGAGTGATGGTACCAAATGTGATTTTTTTGGATGTTGTATAATGAAATGTATCAGTATTTGAGAGAAGTCTGCATAATTTCTAAATAACCAGTGCATGATGTTATAAAATCATTCACGGATAAAATAAATTTAAAGTTTAAAAGAGAACAATGGATTTTAATGTAACAGAGTATAAAAAGTTCACTGATGGGCGTGGCTCATATTCAGATTGCAAATGAGCTTTGGGAAACTGCCATTTGTTGATTTTTGGTGTAATATCAAAGAATATCCAAAATTACTTCAAGAGGCTATTCAGACACTCCTGTGTACTTTCCAGAATACAGTTATGTGAGATCAGATTTTCTTCACAACCAAAATAGTGTCACAACAGATTGAATGCACAAAGAGTTGTAAGAATCCAGTTGACTTTTTTTAAGCTAGATATTAAAAAGAAAAGTGAAAATAAAAAAGAAATACCCTCTTACAGTATTTTTTTGTCTTGGAAAGTATAGCTGTTTTTCCCTAAAAGTTTTATGTTAAGTAAAAAAGATTGATGTTATTACAGAATTAATTATTAGATATTTAAAGTTTTGATTTTTAATGTGATGTTAATACATGTAATCCATATAACAAAAGCTCTTTGAAGTCACTGATAATTTTTACGAGTCTCAAGGGATACTGAGACCAAACACTTGAGAACTCATCTGTAAGTAGACCAGGTCTGGGCAACCCTCCCTCTATGAGATGGATCTTATTAAAATGTTTGTTTTCCTAGTATACTGATGGCTGTACAGTTTAGCATATAACCCTCCCACCTCTTTCACCAGCAGACTTCCTCTAAGATTTCTCTCACCCTGTTTTGTTGACAGTGGGGTATAGCTGTAAAAATGGTTGTGGTTCCATTCAGCCCTTGGCCTCCCATCCAAGAGGAAGGAGATAGCTGCATTTTATAAGAAGGCAGGTGAATTGAGGTTGTGAAAGATCAGATTTCTTATGCGTACCAAGTGGCAGATGAAAAGTTCAATAGCTGATAGTGAAGAGCTGACAAGAGCAATTGTTTTCAGGCAGGAAAAGAGAATTTATTTCCAGGTAGTTTTTTTCAGTGAGTCTGGCAACAGCTGGGCAATGATTTAAACCTCCTAGGATTCTGACTTTAAGCTTAAAAATACATTTGCATATGCCAGCATTAGAAATGGAATCTCAAACTGCTGCCAACTTAGACAACCAAAAGGAAATAGAGATCTAAATGGTTCAAAAGCTAAGCTTCGGGAGGTTCTGTTGCTTGGCAGCTGTGTAAACAGAGCTAGACCCTGTGCTTCTCTCTGAGATGCTTGGTTCTAAACAGGACCACACCATCTCGTGACCACATGGGCAGGAGTGGAAATGAAGGGGACGGGTCTCGTCGTTGGGTTCAAGAAAAGTCGAACGTTTTCCTTTCTGTATGCATGTGTGTGGAGTAAGAAGGGTGATGGTGATGCAGGGTTAACTGGGAAGACGAAGCCAGGTGGGGAAATGACTGTGGTTTTCCCCTAACTGGGTGTCTATGTTTTTTTTCTCTTGTTTTCTTCCTTTCTTCCTCTCTCCATTCTTTCTTCCTTGAAACATAGGACTGTGAGACGATTTTATGACGAAGCAGCAGGAGTGACCCTCCCTGTCATTAACTTCTTAACCAGAGAAGGACATTTCTCCATGCGCCGCTCTGTCCTCTGGGGGAAGTGGGTGAGACAGGACAGGGTGCCTGCCTGGGACAGCTTGACGTATAATCCCTATCTATGTTCGACAGAAAAAGCGAGAGGAATTTTACTAGTTAGATTAAGTGACCACAGTTAGCTGTTTAAAAAATATTTTTCCTTTGAGTCACAGCTCTTTAACCACGTCTTCCGTTTCATAATCCATTTAGGTTGAGAGGCATACTATACCTTTAGTGCATTTCTCACTATAACTTTTTAATACTTATTTTTATTGAGGTGTAATTGACATACATTATGTTAGTTTCAGGTGTACAACATAATGATTTGCTCTTTGCAGATATTGTGAAATGTGTACAGTTTCACAATATGAAATTTTGTGATATTTGCCACAGTAAATCTAATTTAACATCTGTCACCATACCTAGTTAACATCATTTTTTCTTGGATTGAGAACTTTTAAGATCGCCTCTCTTAACAGCTTTAAAAGTATTGTTAACCACAGTCACAGTGCTGCTTGTTACATCCCCGTGATTTATTTGTTTTCTCACTGAAAGTTTGTACCTTCACTCACTTCACTCGTCCCTCATCCCCAGCTCTGGGAACCGTCAGTCTGTTCTCTGTTTCTGTAAGCTTGATTTGGGCGCTCTCTCTCTCTCTCTCTCTTTTTTTTTGGTTAAAGTTTGAATTCTTTGTTTTGGCCATGCAGCATGGCTTATGGGCTCTTTAGTTTCCCATCCAGGGATTGAACCATGGCCCCCAGCAGTGTGGGTTCTGAGTCCTAACCACTGCACCCACCAGGGAATTCCTCCCCCTCCCAAGTTTTTTAGATTTAGATCATTTGCAGTGACCTTTGATGTTTTTGGTTATTGAATTGATGTCGAATTAGTGATGGGGTAAAGAGTTCGCAGGGTAAAAAATAGCAACACTATTAATAATAGTAGAAAAGAGGAGGAGGAGGAAGAAGAGAAACAACTTTTCCTGCATGTTTAATATTTTGCCAGGTATCGTTTTAAGCTCTTATATTGATTCAGTTACTTGAAAGCTAAGGATGGCAGTTTACTGAGCTGAAAGATGGGCAGAAACCCAAGTTGTGAGAACAGAGGTATCCAGGAGGCTAGATGGTGATGTCATAGTGAAACAAGGGGATAAAGGCTGAGCCAGGAGACAAGAGAGAAATTGGAAGGAGGGAGTTGAAATTTGAAAAAGTTACAGACGTTAGGAATTGGGGTATGGAATCCAGAGTGAAAACAGAGTAGCTGATTTGAACTTTGAGGTGTCTGTTGTCAGGTAGGAATAATTTGGCAGATGAGAAAAGAAATGCCAGGGATGAAGTGGAATTACATCCAGTGTTAGTAAAATTAGAGAAGCTCCAGCAGACCAAGCGCTAAGATGCAGAGGTAGGAAGATGAATCGAGCAAATGCAAATGAGAGAATGTGGGCGAAAGGAATGTCACTGATGGAAAGCAAATGTAGGACATGGGCTTTGCTAGGTGGGGAGCTGGGACCATCCTAAACAGCTGACCCCGCGTGGGTGGAGCTGGGAAGGGGCTGCCGTGAGTGTTCCTAAGCCCGGATGGAGTTGCACTGTGGTTGGCTGGTGGTAGGAGAACAGGGGGATGATGAGACACGAAGGAGACATACACCTTGGGGTGGGTTTGATTTTTCTACTTGACTCCTTGCCCTTTGTAAGTGAAAGAAACTGGCTTTTCTATGTGTGTGAAGTAAGTGAGCAATAATTAGCAGCAGGTAGCTCCAACTCTTATCTTCTGAAACTGCCTTTGCAGTGACCTGCATTAGCTCCAGGAAGCTCTATAACTCTTGTCCCCTGTGCCTTGCTGCTCGATTTGCTTTGTTTAATGTGCAGGGAGTTTTTAGTGGATGAGCCTGCAAGCCCCCCGGGGCAAGCCTGTGACGTTTCGTGCCACTATTGAAGCCATGTCACTCTGTGTAAAGGTCCATTCATTACTGTGTACTTTCCAAAGCCTCAATGAGGTATTCTCTTGAGATTTCTTATTCTTCCAAGGGTCGATGCTTAAGTGTCTAGTTTGGAATAGATCCAAAAATCAGTAAGTGGAAGGTATTCTGTCTGTCTTTTAACACTGCTTCTCCTGCCTTTAAAAAGTGAAGTGTTATTGGAAAGATCGCTATGTGGTATCATAGTATGCTACATACTATACTGGAACAGTATGCTATGTAGTATGTAGTATAATTCTTTTAAAATTCCCTTGGTGTTTTTGTTGTTATACTTTTAAAATATTGGCTTTGTGGCTGGTAACAGCAACTTAAATGACCACCATTATCAGACAGATTTATCAGTGTTAAGAAGACCTTAACACTTCTTACATAGAGAATACAGTTTACATCCCACTATTGAATCAAGTCCTTCTCAGGAAAATCACGACAAATACAGGATGCTTCTATTACATGGTGCCTTAAGGACCGTGATATATCCCTGAAGTCATGCTGATACTTTTGACAGACTGGGAAAGGCAGAGAAAAGGGAATGTGGAGAGAGGGAAACTTAGGGTGTTTCTGAGACGTGGCCACTGGCTGTTTTCAGCATAGGATGACACAACTATTGCTTTAACAGTAGTTTTTCTGACAAGACATTTCGTTTTTGACAGCAGAAAAGTAACAAAATTGTAAATCGCATTGGCCCCCATTGGGGAAGAATATCTGTAAGTTCTCAGGTGGTTTCTGGCAGCAGGTTCTCATTTTCTCTTGCCAGGATTTTTGGTTTTGAAAATTATTGGCAAACAGTATTTTAGTGGTAACTGTTACTTTGATCAGTTCAGTGGATTTTCTTGGGGAAAAAAAAAGTCAGCTCTAACTGCTTGAGTCCATGTTCTTCCATGTCGGCCATCAGTTAGGAACCAGAAAGACCTTCTTCCTTCAGGCAGAACGTTTCCTACCTCCTGGCGTCAGTCACTGCTTCGTGTCCTCAGGTTATATACCTGTCCTTCACTACCTCCTGGAGTTTGCTCAAACTCATGTCCACTGAGTCAGTGATGCCATCCAACCATCTCATCCTCGGTTGCCCCCTTCTTCTCCCGCCCTGAATCTTTCCCAGCATCAGGGTCTTTTCCAGTGTGTGGGTTTTTCACATCAGATGGCCCAACTATTGGAGCCTTCAGCATCAGTCCTTCTAATGAATAGTTAGGGTGGATTTCCTTTAGGATTGACTGGTTTGATATCCTTGCTGTCCAAGGGACTCTCAAGAGTCTCTCCAGTACCACAATTTGAGAGCATCAGTTCTTCGACACTCAGCCTTCTTTATGGTCCAGCTCTCACATCCATACGTGACTACTGGAAAAACCATAGCTTTGACTATACAGATCTTTGTTGGCAAAGTGATGTCCCTGCTTTTTAATATGCTGTCAAAGTTTGTCATAGGTTTTCTTTCAAGGAGCAAGCATCTTTTAATTTCAAGGGATAAGAATAGGCATAAGCCAATTTATATCCTGTTTTCATTTTGCCACTTTTCTTTTTCATACACCTGTTGATTTCCCAACCCTTATTACACCTAGTGAACCCACTTTTCTGTTTCTTTCAGGTCTTTGCCACTTGCCTCCACAGGTCTGTTCTTACTGACTGAAGTTTGTATTTCTTGACCTGAATTCATCTGCTCCTCTCGTGCACAGCCTGCTGGTTCTCTCTTCTGCAGGTCTTTGCAGATCTCTGTCTCCCCTTCCTGTGCTAGTCCCTGACCTCTTTCCATATCCAGCTCAGATTCCACTACTCAAAGCTCACCTCGTCTACTCCGCCAGATCTCTGTCTTGTTCTACATCCATTGGTGATCAGCAGAGTGGAGTTCAGAGCATGAACATGCTTAAACTGAGGTCCTTCTGTGTGTGGACTGTAACTTGAACTCGGGCAAACTCCAAGAGATAGTGAGGGAAGGGAGGCCTGGCCTACTGCAGTCCATGGGGTCTCAAAGAGTTTGACACGACTTAGCAACTGGACAATAAAAACAAATGTATGGACTATACAGGGTTAGGTCTTGCTGAATCTCCTTCATCTGAATTGTGAAAAAGGCACTCATAATAATATTGGTCTCTTTGGATGGTTGTGATTAAACGTGATAATACATGTAAAGTGTCTGGCACTCAGTGATCAGTGCGCCAAGCTCTCAGGGAGCATTTCCAGCCACACCGCATGCTCACAGAGTTGAGATGTGCAGTCCTTGAAGGAAAGAATCTGGCTTTGCAGAGAATGCCTAGCACAGGTTAACTATTCAACGGGCATGTGTTGAAAATGGAGAGCATGGTCGTGAATAGCAGAGATTGATTATCATGATGATGATTGTTATTATTTCTGCAAATCTTTGCCATCATATTATCAGCAAAAATGTGTTTGGTAGGACAGGAAGAACACAGTACACTCCCCGGTGTGTATTTCATCTGAACGTGCCTAAGGGTGACTGCAGATTCTTGATTACTTTCTAAAGACAGTGACAGCAAGTTCCAGGATTTTTCATTGCTTGTGCTTTATATGTACATATAATACACGCACATGCATACATATAAAAAAATATATATATATAAAGTTTATTTATTTATTTTTGACTGTGTTGGGCTTTCTTGGCTGGGCTTTTCTTAAGTTGCTAGGAATGTGGGCTACTCTCTAGCTCTTGTGGGCAGGCTTCTCACTGGAGTGGCTTCTCGTTGCAGAGCGCGGGCCCTTGGGCACGCAGGCTTCAGTAGCTGCAGTGTCTGGGTTCTGTAGCTGCAGCTCTCCAGCTCTAGAGCCCAGGGTCAGGAGTCGTGACACAACCAGGGTGCACCTGGGCCTGTGGGGTCTTCCCGGATCAGGGACTGACCCCGTGTCTCCTGCATTGGCAGGCAGACTCTTTACCGCTGAGCCACCAGGGAAGCCCCACTTTGTATCCTTTCGGGTGTTTTTTTTTCTGTCCCTCGCTTTGTCATCTACTTAGAGGTATACTATATGTGTGTGTTCCTATATTCATCATAGTTGCATTCAAGTAGTATGCAAATGGATACTTGTGACATTTATCATTAGTTTTTTAAGAAATTTATTTTAGGAATTTGGGTCAGAGAAGGGTTCTTCATTTCTCAGTGCTTCCATTTTCTTAGTTTCCAATTGGGAGCAGAAAAGAGACAAATATAAATGATGGATAATTGGTGGCAGTCTTCTCCAAATTCATTTTACTTGAAATGTCTGGCACCATCACCACTAGGATCATCCTCACCGTTAACATGAAAACTCTTGTTCAGATCAATTTTCCCAAGAACTTGTCATAGTGTTATCTCCTAATTCATGTGCTCACAAACATTTTTTGCTGTGAAAAGGAAAAGTGCCAGAATAAGCAGAATTGCATTCAGTATGCAAATGAAAGTTTTCTAGAAATAGGGTTGTATTGGAGATGAAATTAATTGTGACAGTTCAGGAGGAGTTTTACGGGAAAAGATTAACATGTTAGGTCTTCAGGGCTGTCTTCCCTGATGCATATAATATTAGGCAAAATGAAATCTCCATGTGCCCAAGCTTGGTGGAGGAATGTTTATTGAGTGCATAGAAATTTGAGCAAGGCATGTCTCTAAGAGTTTATGACAGCCCATTTTCTTTTCTCAGTGTGAGGATGAATTGGTCCATTATCATCTAAATTGGAAGTCATGATGGTTCTTCTTTGATTCTCTTGTTTACTTGTTAAGAAACGTGTACAGGAAAATGTGTTATTCTGAATTAAGTTGCTATTATAGAATAGCCTATAATGTTGTATTTTTTCATATGCTTATGTGCGCATGAAAAAGAAAGATTTTATATAGGGGAAGATCAGATCTAACTTAATTTATTTGATTTTTCAACAGAGGGTAAGGTATACAGTCTACCCAGAAGTTCTGTTTTCAAGTTTGATTGCCTTTTGAATGATTTCTGCAGTGATAATACAGAAAAGTTATTTGTGTATATTCACTTTTTTTCTTCTTTTGCTCCAAGGAAACCAACATGTCTGACAAAAGTGACTTAAAAGCTGAGCTAGAGCGCAAAAAACAGCGCTTAGCACAGATAAGAGAAGAGAAGAAACGGAAGGAAGAGGAGAGAAAAAAGAAAGAGGTAAGTCCTGGGTGCTGTGCTGTCCAGGGAAAAGGAAAACTACTCAGTTCCCAGGGGCTGGTCAAATGGATAAAGAGGACCCTGTGAAAGAATGCATTTACAATACCTGCATAAAATGAGTGATATTTACATACTTAGAACAGTAAGCTCATTGCCATCTATTGTGCACTGGTCAGGCACCACATAAATGGTCAATAGCATTTGGTCCAGGGATCCCCAAACCCCAGGTTTACCCCAGACTTGAACAGAACCCTGAAAGCGATCTGCAATAGTTCTACTGTTAGAAATTCCTTCACCTTTCTGGGTCTCAGTTCCCTGTGCTTAACAGGGAAATAGCGATGTGTTTATTTTGTCCAGTCATAAGGATTTAAAAAATTGATCTTATAAAGCACTTAGCAATAGCTGGCATATATTGTTGTTCAGTCGTGTCCGACTCTTTGCGACCCCAGGGACTGCAGCATGCCAGGCCTCCCTGTCCCTCAACATCTCCCGAAATTTGCCCAAGTTCACGTCCATTGTGTCGGTGATACCATCCAGCCATCTTATCCTCAGACGTCTTCTTAGTAACTCTGTCCCAGTAACCTGGGACGTAGTTACTACTTAATAAGCGTTAGTGTCGAGCAAGGGCTTTAAAAAAAAACTACCCAACCTGAACATTTTAGGAGGAAAATAGAAAATGGTGCCAGTGGATTACCATTATTTCCTCAGTGTGTGTATTTTTCAGGGTAAATAAGTATGCTGGAATTGGTAAAGGGAAAGCTGCATTTTTCTCCTTTGATGAGGAAGTAGATAGTATAGTAGGTACTGTACTCTATGATATGTTACATCCAGAAGAGATTTTAGTGACCTTCCATTCAGGCCCCTGTTTATGCCAACAAAGCAACAGAAGCCCAGAGGTGAAGTGCAGCTTTTCTGCCTGCCAGACCTGGAATACAGAGCTCTTTTTTTTTAAATTAAACCATTAGACCATTTAATAAGCATACTCTAATAGAAAAGCCATCCTTTTTCTTAATTTCTTTCACTATTATTTCTAAAGAAATTATGATGGATGGTCTTTTCCTCTTGTAAAATACTTAAAAAACCCCTTTATTGAAGTATGGTTGATTTATAATGTTTGCCAATCTCTGCTATACAGCAGAGTGGCTCAGGTATACACAAACATACATTCTTTTTCATATTCTTTTTCATTATGATTTATCGCAGGGTTTGCAATATAGTTCCCTGTGCTAATCACTAGGACCTTGTTGTTTTTCCATTCTAAATGTAAGCATTTGCATCTACCAATCCCAAACTCCCAGTCCATTCCTCTGCCTCCCGCTCTCCCCCTTGGCAGTGAGAAGTCGGATTTCTGTGTCTGGGAATTTGTTTCTGTTTTGTAGACAGGTTCATTTGTGCCATATTTTAGATTCCACATGTAAGTGGTATCATACGACACTTGTCTTTCTCTTTCCGACTGACTTCACTGCATGTGATCATCTCGAGGCCCACACGTGTTGCTGCACATGGCGTTATTTCACTCTTTTTAACGAGGGGGTAGTAGTCCACTGTATATATGGGTCATGTCTTCTTTCTTCATTCATCTGTAGGTGGATGTTTAGGTTCTTCCCATGTCTTGGCTATTTGAATAGCGCCACTCTGAACATAGGGGTGCATGCATCTTTTTGAATTATAGTTTTGCCCAGATATTTTCCCAGGGGTGGGATTGCTGGATCATGTGCTGAATTCTATTTGTAGTTTTCTGAGGAAACTCCATATTGTTTTCCATGGCGGCTACGCCTACTTACATTTCCGCCAACAGTGTGGGAATGGAATCCGGACTCTTAGTTCCCAATTAATTGCCTTTCTGCTATATCATGTGTCTTTCCTATTGTCTCAATCCAACAGTTTATTTTTAATTCTCTGATTTGTTGTGGCGGTGTAGAAATAGCCTACATCTTGTACAAAAACCAGATGCTACATATATTTTTGGTAGTTTTCTAAGAAGGAAACTTTGTATAGTGTGGTATTGCTATGTGTATAGAAATCAGACCTGCTTCCCCACTTATATTTTAAGGGAAAAAATAATGTATTTTGAAGACTTAGAAGCTAAGTGCTCTTTCACACTATAAGGCTGGGAGACCAAGGCAAAAAAATCTGTAACAATTATTTTCCAGCAAAGTAAAACATAATTGTGTCACCCTCTGACCTCCTGGCATCTTGCTTCTCTTGGTACCATTATGCTTTGATTGATGCCATAGTTTATTTGTCCTTGACAGTGAGCATAATGTTTTGCCTTTGGAGATCTCTGCTGTTATATATGCAGTCTTGAGTGAGGCAGAGGTGAGAATTGACAAGGAATGGCTATTCATTTCCACGTGAAGCCAAAAAAAGCATTAAGTTATTATGCTCCCTTTCCTTCAAATGTCAACACTTATTGTAGTTTTAAAGCACCTGTTATCCCTTACTAATAATCGGTTTCCTTTTAAACTGACATCCTAATATCCAACTTGAATTCCATAGAATTACCACAAAATGCCAAGTGATATGGGAAATCTGGCTCCAAATTATGCTGTCTGCTTCATCCTTGTCATTTCACACATCTGGGGGGAGGAAATTACAGGCAAACAAGACTGATGGAAATAGGCCACCCTTTCTGTTTCTATACCACATAACTTTGCCTGGTGGGAATTTAGCTTTTATTCAACAGACAGAGCCTTGGCAGGTTGGGGACAGCACATTGTTGTTGGGGGGTGGGGGTGATGGTGTGCAGAGCACCTGGACTTGGGGCCTTCCTGGGCCTCCACCTCCTTTTGGAATTAAAGTTTTCCATAGTCTTAGTCTCCTTGTTGCTACACTGGCAGGGTGGTTGGAACCTGACTCTGCTCATGGTAGCTGCATATGTTAGTTACTTGGTCGTGTCCAGCTCTTGGCGACCCTACGGATTGTAGCCTGCCAGCCTCCTCTGTCCATTGGATTTTTCAGGCAAGAATTCTGGAGTGGGTTGCCATTTCCTCCTCCAGGGGATTTGCCATTTCCTCCTCCAGGGGATCTTCTCGGCCCAGGGATTGAGCCTGCATCTCCTGTGTCTCCTGCATCGGCAAGGGGATTCTCTACCTGCTGAGCCATCGGGGAAGTCCTATGGCAATAGAGTCCCAGTCTCCCCTCCCCAGAGTTTCTGGTTTGAAGTATCTAAACAGGGTCAGATTTGGGGATCATTGACTCTTGAGAGTCCCTTGGACTGCAAGGAGATCCAACCAGTCCATTCTGAAGCAGATCAGCCCTGGGATTTCTTTGGAAGGAATGATGCTAAAGCTGAAGCTCCAGTACTTTGGCCACCTCATGTGAAGAGCTGACTCATTGGAAAAGACTCTGATGCTGGGAGGGATTGGGGGCAGGAGGAGAAGGACACGACCGAGGATGAGATGGCTGGATGGCATCACTGACTCGATGGACGTGAGTCTGAGTGAACTCTGGGAGTTGGTGATGGACAGGGAGGCCATGCGTGCTGCGATTCATGGGGTTGCAAAGAGTCGGACACGACTGAGTGACTGAACTGAACTGAACTGAACTGTATCATCCTGAAGGTCTATCCTGGCTTTCAGTGCTGACCCTTCAAGTCCATCTCCCCTACAAACGATCTTTCCTTGGGTCAGATTGTGATGACTTGGTTTGTTCTGAGAGTCCAGTGTTGTATTAATAAGATGTAGGCAGTAGAACTCTGGGTTAACACAGAGGCTTTCAAGCTTCACGTGGCTGGGAAACCTGGTTCTGCCCTTTGCAGGATGGCCTTGAATGGATCTGGGACCCCTCTGCACTTGGATTCCCCTCTGTAAGATGGAGAGGACAGTGGGTCCTTCCTCGGAGTTCTGTGAGGATCCAAGGAGGTGATGCAGGACTGTGAAGACGCAGAGGATCTGCTTGGGAAGAAGCGGCTGAAACTCTGCTCCTGAAATGGCCCTCATGCAGGGCCGTTTGTCAGCATCAGTGCTGGGGACTCCATTTTTCAAAAATGCCCCATTGTCGGCAGAGTCTTCTAATTCAAGGCCCCTAGTTTCCTGGGGTGACAGCATTTTGTAGTTGAAAGAAACCTGGAAGTAATCTCTTCTGATCTTTCTTTTTCACGTGCTCTTGGGCCCTAGGGGCTGAGCCTCAGAAGTGATCTGACTTTATCTCCAGTCTCAGGAAGGACCCCCTATTCCAGCCAGTTGTCCAAATCAGAAACCCGGAGTCCCGCTTTCAGCACCGCTTCTCCAGCTTCCACTGATCAGGGGTCCCAGACAGGCACAGTGGCTCTCCGTGTTGCGTTTCATTTCCTTTCTCCCTAAATCCACATTCCAGCCAGCAAGGCTCGGCTTCTTACATTTCCCCCCAGGGGCCAGGCTCTCTCTTGACAGGAGTTCATGAATATTCTCTCCCCTTGGCTTCCGCTGCTCTGTTAACCACATGTCTTTCAGTTCTCAGCCTGGATGGCTCTTCCTCTCGAAAGCCTTCTCTAACCTTTCTGTAACCCATGACTGAGTTAGTCCTATGCCCTATTCCTGACCTTACCAAATTATTTAGCACCATTTACCTATTTTTTCCTCCTCACTGAGCACAAGCTTTGGGGGACAGGGTTGCATTTTTCATCATAGAGTCAATGTCCAGCTCAGATCTTGCCACATAGTAGGTCTTCAATAGAGGGGCACTTCCCTGGTGGCTCAGACAGTAAAAGAATCTGCCTGCAATACAGGAGACCCGGGTTCAATTTCTGGGGAAGATCCCCTGGAGAAGGGAATGGCTACCCCTTCCAGTATTCTTGCCTGGAGAATTCCATGGAGAGAGGAGCCTGGCGGGCTACAGTCCATGGAGTTGCAAAGAGTTGGACACAACTGAGTGACTAACATTTTCACTTTTCATAGAACTAAGGAGTGAGCTAACCTACGTAGGCTGGGTCTGAGATGCTGGTCACAGACATTCTTTCCAAGCACCTGCATTTTTTTTCTGTGAATTTCCTTGGAAGCTTCAGATCCTGAGTCTATGGGATGCTCCAGTTAAGGGTCGTTGTCATTGACTCCTGAGTTTAAGATTTTCTAGTCTTTGTCTTGTTTGTAGAGAGTTAGAAATAGCCTTAAGCTTATGTTGGAGAAGGAAATGGCAATCCACTCCAATATTCTTGCCTGGAGAGTCCTGTGGACAGAGGAGCCTGGTGGGCTACAGTCTATGGGGTTGTGAAGAGTTGGACAGGACTGAAGTGACTTAGCATGCATTAAGCTTCTGTTTGTTTTCTTTCAGCTTTACTTAGGCTTATATTTTGAATAAAACATGTTTAGAATAAAAAGGAAACAAAGTGCTCTTTAATTGCTAATCTGAGTGTTAGTGTATTTGCCATGACTGAAAACTAGTGTGAATTGGGACCACCCAGCTTGATTGTCTCAGCAGACCCAGGAAACTGTGTTCATGTATAAAATTACCACTCTCTGTGCCTTTGCATGTCAACTGCTTTCTTGGTTGTGCTATTATGGATGCAATCTGATTTTTAAATAATTACAGTGGCCACCATTTAAGATGCAGAGCCAATTTCATGAAAAATTGGCTTTAAAGCAATGAGGTGTGCTTAGTGAGGCCACCCTGACATTTTGTCCTGTCCTCGGCCTTCTGCTGAATTGCCTCAAGGTCAGATGAGATGGTTGGATGGCATCACTGACTCAAGGCACGTAACTTGGGCAGACGCCAGGAGATGGTGATGGACAGGAAAGCCTGGCATGCTGCAGTCCATGGGGTTGCAAAGAGTCGGACAAGACTTAGCGACTGAACAACGAACAGCGACAGGATCGGAGAGGTTTTCTGACCTGTCCTCGTGTGTTAACAGCTCTGCAGCTGTCACTGGAAAAATGACAGATCATTCAGCTGACAAATTTTCTTTCTTCGGGTCCCCTCTCTGGGTCTCAGCTCACAAGCAGAAATACCATTTGCTGGGAGAGACATGGAGCATATTTTAAATTACTAGTATGCAAAAACTCCTTATTGAGTCATTAAAATGTATGAGGACTGTAGTATTTACATGGGAAATGTCAAAAGTTTCATGATTAGGGCACTTGGTATAACTGTCTTGGATGAAAAAGCACATTGTTTAGTTTAAGGTGTTAATTGATAGCAGTTAGGAAACTGGCTTTATTTCCAATAAGCCCCAGTTACCTAACCTTGCGTTTTTCCTGGTCAGCTTTGAGAGTCAGTGGCTTTCCTAAGCTTTTGTTACGTCTAGATGGACGATTTATCCTTACTAATACATGTCATCTGTCATTGCATTGTCTGTTTCGTTAAGAAGTGAAAAAGGCAGAAGGCAGAGAATGAGTTGTGGAGGCGCCTTGTGTTGTGGGGGAGACACTTTGGCGATGGAGTTCTGCGTGCTGCTTTTGCACACTGTCTGGCAATGCGTGTTGACACGAGGTTTACTCTCTGGTATGTTTCTTGTTCTTTTTAGTCGCTAAGTCATGTCCAGCTCTTTTGCAACCCGAGGGATGATAGCCCACCAGGTTCCTCTGTCCATAGGCTTTCCCAGGCAGGAATACTGGTGTGGGTTGCCATTCCTTCTCCAGGGGATATCTTCCCAACCCAGGGATCAAACCCATGTTTCCTGCTGGGCAGTCAGATTCTTTACCACTGAGCCTCCAGGGAAGCCCACTCTAATGTGTTTCTTGAATGCTTAATGATGAAAGTTAGAATGAAAGAAAAAAAAATTCTGTGCCTTTCTGCCTAGGGCATACATGACAGAAAGTTATAGATAATATGCCTTCAGTTTATTCAAAAGGAAAAGATTGGATGGCCCTTCTGTTTCACTCTATATGAGCTTCGTTAGACTCACGTTCATTATCACTGGCACCCTGTGGTCCTTAAATAAATTTTTGTTGAAAGGATGAAGAAAGTTTCAATTTTTTTGTTGCTATTGCTAGAATATAGAAATGGCTTTGTTATGAGCACTGGGTCACTGGGAGTTTATTTTTTATTTATTTATTTATTTTTTAATTTTTATTTTAACTTTAGTTTACTTTACATTACTATATTGGTTTTGCCAAACATTGACATGAATTCACCACGAGTGTACATGCGTTCCCAAACATGAATCCCCTCCCACCTCCCACCCCATACCATCTCTCTGGGTCCTCTCCTTGCACCAGCCCCAAGCATCCTGCATCCTGCATTGGACATCGACTGGTGATTCGTTTCTTACATGATAGTATACATGTTTCAATGCCATTCTCCCATCTCATCCCACCCTCTCCC
>SJYQ01002385.1:942847-963312 GCA_006410935.1 Redunca redunca | reverse complement strand
TCCATTCTTCTTTCTCAAGATTGCTTTGGCTATTCGAGGTTTTTTGTATTTCCATATAAATCTTGAAATTATTTGTTCTAGTTCTGTGAAAAATACCGCTGGTAATTTGATAGGGATTGCAATGAATTTGTAGATTGCTTTGGGTAGTATACTCATTTTCACAATATTAATTCTTCCTATCCATGAACATGGTATATTTCTCCATCTATTTGTGTCCTCTTTGATTTCTTTCATCAGTGTTTTATAGTTTTCTATATATAGGTCTTTAGTTTCTTTAGGTAGATATATTCCTAGGTATTTTATTCTTTTCATTGCAATGGTGAATGGAATTATTTCCTTAATTTCTTTTTCTACTTTCTCATTATTAGTGTAAAGGAATGCAAGGGATTTCTGTGTGTTGATTTTATATCCTGCAACTTGACTATATTCGTTGATTAGCTCTAGTAATTTCCTGGTGGAGTCTTTAGGGTTTTCTATGTAGAGGATCATGTCATCTGCAAACAGTGAGAGTTTTACTTCTTCTTTTCCAATGTGGGTTCCTTTTATTTCTTCTTCTGCTCTGATTGCTGTGGCCAGAAGATGATGCCTTCTCATGGTAGTGTGGTAAAGGAGCTTTCTAAATGGGGTGTAGCTGGTGGAAATGCTCCTGAATGGTGTATAACTCTTAGATTCGATATCTATAACATAACAGTTACCAAAGGCAATCGTTTCATTCATTCAGCATTTTTAAACGGAGTGTGGACTGTGTGGCAAGCCTTGATCTAGATGTGAGGATATAGTTGTGAACAAAATAAACACGTATCTGTTCTCAGTGAGGTTGACAGTCCAGTCAGGTACGGCTTACCTCTTCACTGTAAAACCATGCTATGCCATTTTGGCTTCCTGAGACGAATTTTGCTTATCATGTTTTTTTTTTTTTTAATGTATATTTCAGTAGTGACAGTGGTGATTCCCTTTTCTTTTATTGCCCCACTTTCCCTTCAGTCCTTGTAAATTTATGATAGGTGAACATTGACATAGATCATCACTCTGCAAGGCCCTTTTTAAAAATCTTAGTTCTGTCTTTGCCTCTGGGCTTCCCAGGTGGTGCTGGTGGTAAAGAACCAGCCTGCCATTGCCAGAGACATAAGAGATGTGGGTTTGATCCCTGAGTTGGGGAGATCCCTTGGAGGAGGGCATGGCAACCCTCTCCAGTATTCTTGCCAATCCCATGGACAGAAGAGCCTGGTGGGCTATAAAGACCATAGCGTTGCAAAGACTTAGACACAGCTGAAGTGACAGCATGCACACATCTTTGCCTCTGTTGTCTGCATAAACTTTGGAACTTGCTAGTTTAAAGGTTAAAATTGGGAAAGAAAGTGAGCTTTCATATCTTCCAAGATTAAACTGCCATTTCAGAAATCTCATGGGTTACATGAGAGAGCCTGAATCTTCTCCATCCTCATTAGCCCTTATTGATCCCCATCATGGCAGTTTTCCTTCTGATGACAGAAAGCCAACTCATTGGAAAAGACCCCAATGCTGGGAAAGATTGAGGGCAGGAGGAGAAGCGGGTAACAGAGGATGAGATGGATGGCATCACCAACTCAGTGGACATGAGTTTGAACAAATTCCGGAAAATATGAAGGACAGGGAAGCCTGGTGTGCTGCAGTTCATGGGTTTGCAAAGAGTCAGACACGACTCAGCGACTGAACAACAAAGACATCAAATACCTGAGTGTATTTTAAGCCCGAGGTGAATAAAACAGAAGCACTGAGCCCCGCGCTGTGTGCAAAGATGCATTTTGCTTACAGTCGGTGTGTAGGTCACCATCTGCGCGCAAGTCAAAGTTGCATGAACTCTTTCTGTTGTAGATGCCACGACGGAAATTATGCTTTACTGCTTTGAAATGTGCTTTGTACTCCTGAAAGAGATAATGTGTCTGTGAGGGAGCCCAACTTGCCCCTGGAGAGGAAGGTGTGTCTGCTAAGTGGATAATTGGCTTTTGACAAACTCTGAGACAGTCTCACTCCTGGAAACTCACAAAGCCTTGTTGTGAAGTAGCTGCACATCAAATAGGATGTTATCGTGTTTCAGATGTGGGGCAAATGCCTTGTCTTAAATAGTAATTGTGTTCTGAAAAAGAAAAGAAACCTGAGTATTTAATTCCCCCTAGAATTCCACCGCCAACTTTCTTTAACCTGTGTTTTGGCTTGTTGCTATTTTGACTTGTTGCTTTTCCTTTAACTTTCCCACCAAACATTCTGTTTTCCTCATTTCAAAAAGACAAACTGGGCATCAGAAGCTCATACAAGATGTGTCTTCCCCAAGAAAGCACTTGGGGAAAGAGTGTATCTCTCCTGAATGACTTTTTGTTTTATATTTTTCCACGTGCATAATTTTCTCCTTTGAGTTAATATGCATAACAGAAAAGCCCATGAAAATCAGAATTATGTAACAATACTTAGATAAGTATTGTTCACATGCCTTAATAAGAATTTTAGCCTGGTTTATTGAAACCATGGTAAACTTAGAGTACTGATACAATCATGTATTTTACAGTTACAGATTTTCGTAACTAATCTTACAGCTAGACACCAATAATTCCTTGTTTACGTATCCCAAATGTGAGGCATGAATATTACAAATGCACAGGCATCAAGAACTGATAATACGTCTTCCCAGAAGGGACACGGGTATCTAAATAACTAGACAGATTTGGGTTTTTTGTTTAAATCCACATCCAAGTTAGAAATATTTTGTCTTGATGGTTTCTTCTGAGACCAAGTGAGAAAAACTCTCCTAACATGTGATAGAGGCAGGAAAAAGCCTGCAACCAGAAGAGAAAGTACTGGGTACTTATAGTAGTTATTAAAGGGAGCAGTTACAATGTTACAATGTTTTTTCATCCTTTATACACGTTTATATCTATTTAGGGCTTTTGCCTGGTCTTTGCTGCCATGCATTTACCATTTTCAGTTTCATCCAGAGGCATACATTTAGCTCGGTTATTCACCTTCTCACTGGCATCTACTTTTTGTAGGCTGACATGCAGCAGAAGAAAGAGCCAGTTCCAGATGACTCTGACCTGGATCGCAAACGCCGAGAGACGGAGGCCCTGCTGCAAAGCATCGGGATCTCGCCAGAGCCCCCTCTAGGTACTTTAGAGTGCTTTGTGTTTTAATATAGCCTCAGATTTGACTTGTGTAGGATATACCATGTCCAGCGTTTACTATTCTTTTACATCTCCTTTTGTTTTGTGTTTTAAGAAATGCTTTGGCTTATGGTTCAGGTGTATTTATTTTTGGAATTGAGGGGGCTGGAAGGAGATAGGAGGACAGGTTGTAGAGTGGTTAGCCATTGGCTGCTTACTGGCTGATGCTGCAGTCACCCTAATCCACTGCATTACTGTTAGAGTATCTTATACTTGTTAAATGAGTTACCACTGGTAAATACCAGAAATCGCGAGATGAAGAAAAAAACTTCATTTCCATTGCTGAATCCCAGCCTCTCTCTGCCAACCTAAATACTATGAATCTGGTTATGAATTTCATAACCACCCCAGGCACAGAGTTATTCTATGATGAAAATAGAATGCTCAGTGGGAAACTTAAAGGAAAACTTGAAATGGTGGCAGATTAGCAGCTAATTAACATGTTTAAATTTCTTTGACTGTGTTGTATATCTTGGTTTCATTGCTAATCAGCATCTTTACTGCAGCACCCTTCCTCCAACTCATTCATACCTAGTTCCTTATCCATGATCTCATTTTATTCAGGGTTTGGATGTTGAACTATTTCTTTTATTTTTGTTGAAGGTGACTTGTACATAATATGTTTATTCTGTCACTATATATCACTCATGTGATAAGTTATTTTGTTTTTCTTTATCCATTTGCTTTCCATACATTTCAGAGTAATCCCAGGGTGTCTGTAAAACTACGTTATATCCAATATAGTAAAACAAAAGCTTTTAAAATAATACATATAAATAAAGATAGTATCAGATCCCCTTTTATAAATCGTTCATCTTTTAATTCCATCATTGGCTTTTATATTAACATAAATTTTCATTTATTTCCATAATTACTTAAATTAACAATAAAAATTATCTCATGAACAATAAAATGGCAAGTGTGTATATCAAAATAAGTAAGTAAAAGGGAAAAATATAATAATCATATAAACTATTAAGTGTTTCTGGATATAATTCAGTACATACACACAAAACTAAAACACCATGAAAAAACATTTTATACTCAACCTCAGTGTGTATTAATAGTAAGTAAAATCATATGTCTAACAATGATATAATAAACCCCAATAAGACATTGATTATTTTGTTAGTTTCTTTGTGGTATGGGAGATGTAACCCACGGAATATTTGAGTGATGGGTCTTCTGTGAGGAGCCGACAAACCTTTTTATTACTTAGTTGACAAGTAATACATATTAGACCCTTGGCAATTATATTTTTGCCTCAAAATAGGGTTTGAAGTTCTGCTGCCGTGTGAATGCTGGTTAAACACAACGGTAGAATATTTGTTCTCCCCTAACCTGCATAAAGCCAGCAATTAAACCTTAAGAGCAGAACAGTTTAAACATCCCTAAACCATGACCAAATTCTGAACTATCCCGTCATCCCTGCCAAAGGGCTCTGGCAAAAGTGGACCGTTTTCAACTTTTATCCATCTTTCCGACTTACCCTCTGACCTATTGCAGAGAGTAATCAGTGAATTAATTGTAGAACCACGTGAGGTTCCTAGTTTCTTGACAGGTCTGCCATTGTGTTACAGGATTTGGCCAACATAGTTAAACCCTTTACCTTATTAAATAAATAAAAGGAAATTGCACATGATTGAAACCAAATGGGAACCTACGCTATGTGTTGAAGTTTCTTGCTGCCCATATGGCGTCTCTGGCATGAGTGATACTGAGATCCCGTTCTCGTCTGGCCTGGAGCCACCTTGGCTGTTTGGCGCAGCTTCTATCTGAAGGACGTTTGGCTTGTATCTGAAAGATAGAAGGAAAAAAATCCACTTGCATTTCCTCTAATTTATTTTCTTTTATTACCCTTGCTTTGAGAGTTCCAGCCTGCACTGACCTTGCTCTGTGAACCTGTTTCTCCTGTCTTCAGAATGGCGGTTTGCTTACATGTACACGGCAGTGCTTTCTAGAGCTGCCAGATGCAAAGAACACAATTCCCAAACACAGTAAACAGTGCAAGGGGATGAAACTGTTAATTAAGTGTAAAAATAAAGCGGCCTGGCATCGTGCTTTGTTTTGAAAGAGATTTTTAAATTACTGGGTTCAACATTTACCCTTTTCTCTATCTGTCGTTTAGTCTCTCATATAGCAAACGCAGTTTATACTCCACAGACAATAGGCTTTCCTCCAAGTGCAGACATGCAGCAGACTTTTCTGACTCCCCGTGACCCTCTAAAATTCCTCAGAATCACTTATTTCGTAATCACTTAAAGTTTTATAGACACCTTGTTTTATTTTGAATAGGTCACATCTATACTAACAAAATAAAGTGGAGGATTAGAATTATCTGGATAGTTCATGCTAGAGAGGGATTTGCCTTGAATTATCCAGGTAACTGTTTTGATTCTCCATTTTACTTTGTTAAGGTGGACATGGCCTTAGAATCTCTAAGTTAATTCTGTCTAAATTCATTTTAAATTTTAATTTCCGAAGTATGAAAAATTCACTGGACTCTTTTCCTTTTCTTTTCTTTCCTTTTTTTTTTTTCCTTATCCCATCTCAATCTCTCCTGGCCATACAATCACTTTAATTTGAGCCCGTTTGTTTTGATTTATCTGACACTGCTCTTCCCCAGTGCAGCCGCTGCATTTTTTAACATGGGATACCTGTTATTTTCATTATTTAGTCCCAACCCCTATGTCTCCCTCCTCGAAATCAGTGAGCACTCCCAGTGAAGCTGGAAGCCAAGACTCAGGCGACCTGGGACCGTTAACAAGGTAAGAATTGTCCCTTCATGAAGGCCGTGGTGGGATGTCAATATTACCTCCCTCCCTCCCCCCCGCAATAAAGCAAGAAACCAAAAGTCTGGAAAACCATACCATTCCATTGCACATTGTTAACTGTGCGTTCCTCTTTTCATATCAGTTATTTTTTTATGTTTACATTTATGGTAGCCTGCTATTTTTGGTGACATAGGATTGACTTTGAACCCTTGAAGTGATAAGTATCACTCTTCCGTGAATGGACTAATTTAACACCACGTGTCTTATTTGACAAACACAAGCATATCCATTGGCTACAGTTTAAAAGAAAGCAGGGAAGGACCAAAGACAAATGGAATATATATCTAGCTTCTCATTATTTCTACCTTGGTTTTGGTTTCCATGAGAATCTTTGTGACTGTAACACTGAGATATTCTAACCCTAAATTTACTTTTTCAAAAGTCTTGTTTATTTGCTTAGTAGAGTTGACAAATTTGAGAGCTCAGTCCCCAAAGTGTTTTTATTATCATTATTAATTATTATAATCATCAGGATTAACTGCTTCATTTTTGTCAGTTGCCAAACTTTTATTGCACTAGGTATATTCCAAGATTATGTAACTGACTTCTCAAGGCTGATATAGACATTCTCTAATTTGACCACTGAGGGAACATCCAAAATGTAGCAATGTGATGAGAGAAAGGAAAATGCTCATTAGTATGCATGGGGTCATGGAAACTTTCTCAATCCAGGTGTCTTCAGCAGTATTCCCACATGTGGATGCCCATAGGCAGGCGATAGAGATGAGTGGGGAGTGGGGCCTTTGGCAGCTTGTTAGCTAGGACTCCCTTTATAAAGCTCAGATTTTCTCTTCACAGCTCTTGGGCTGGTTGAACTCAAATGGGAACATGGACCCAGTTTTTCCACACCTTTCAATTTTTCATGAGAAGCTAAGAATGCAAATATTTATGCAACAGTCTCATGGACATTAAATGTTAATGACTTTGTTAAAAGGAGTTGTGGACTAGATTTGGTTCATGAGTTGGTGATGTCTGACCTCTCTCTGACTTTTGAAATAATCATAAAACATTTTAATAAAGTTTCAATGAAAGAAGCAATCATCCACAGCCCCAGCATTCTCACAGATCAGCCTTTGTCTTGTCAGGGTACCTTTCAATCCTTATCTACCTGGGTGTATGTCTTGCTACTGTATATGCTCCTGGAGGAAGTGAAGTGAAAGTCGCTCAGTCATGTCCGACTCTTTGCGACCCTATGGACTCACATAGTCCACGGAATTCTCCAGGCCAGAATACTGGAGTGGGTAGCCTTTCCCTTCTCCAGGGGATCTTCCCAACCCAGGGACTGAACCCAGGTCTCCCACATGGCAGGCACATTCTTGACCAGCTGAGCCACAAGGGAATTCCTGAAGGAGAGGTATATGATTTTGCTTTTTTCTCTGTTCACTTAACACCTTATCATGAGCATTATCTTCTGATGGTCCGTTGTTTTCAGAAAAGCCTCGGCAATTTTGGTAGAGAAAAAAGAGATATGAGAATAGGGTTAGCCTGTGTTGTAGGACTTTTAGCTTTCTGAAATCAATACATAAGACTAAAATGATTTCTCCAATACCTGTCTGTTCATGTGTTTCAGACTTGAGTGTTTTGTTTTCATAGGGTCTTTTGAAACAGGTTGGACACTGCTTTCAATTTGAGAAATGTGAACATAGAGACTTTTGTGGGCACAAGGCTGGTTTGCGTTAGCAAATCGCCTTTGTGATTTGGAGTAGCACACGTCTTCCCTCATCTTTTGCTTTGAACACTTCCAAAGGTCTTTGAGGGTGGGGGAGGAAAAATAATAATAACACAGCATGTAAGATCTAACATTTATGCAAGAGCTGGCACAATGTAATCACATTCCTTAGGGGGGTCCATTGGCCTATCATTAAGTTAATATATTTGCCTGTTTCTGCACAGCGATGGTATTGTGTCAGTGATGTGTAGTGTCGAGGGGTTCCATTGGCAGTGTTAAATACTATTACCAACTTCATAGTTGATTAGCCCTTTTGAAAACTTCTAGACTGATGCTGTTAGCGCCCTGGGGACAGCAGCAGTTATTCTGTCGGAGGGAACGTCATCCCTTTCCCCTTCTTACATGACTTTTTTAACTTAACCACTTTGGAAGAGGTGCTATCTACTCCCACCTCACACAAATCCAACTAGCTTCAGTTCTGTACAGAAACATTCTGGCAAGAGCGGGCAACTGGAAGTCAATGAGTATATCCCTTGCTAAGTGCAGGTTTCATAGGGATGCAAAGAAACTGGCATTGAGGAAATGATTTTTCTGTGCTCAGAACAACTGAGCACAGAGTTGGCTTGAGAAGGCATTAGGAATAGCTTAGTAAACTGTGCCCTTGTTTTGAACTTAGGCACATTCCATGCAAATTTATGTTTTTGTTTCCATAAAGGATATATGCGAGTAAAATTTCAGAAGAATGTTATATTTCAGTTTTTAAAATTCTACTTGGAATGTCTTTTTCTATAGAAGAAAAATCTTTGAAAGCAGTTACTGTTAACTCTAACACTTCATAAAACACCAGACTGAGAAAAGCACTTGGTAATTCCTAAGAATATAACTCTATAGCCATGAATTTGCATATTTGTGTAGAATTTGGACTTTTTGAAAAATGGAAAATCTTGCAGAAGATAACTTAGGAATCAAAGCAACACATCTGGTCCTGCCTAAAGGTTCACATAAATTCTGTCATTTGCCAGACTTTCAAACCAAAACTACAATTTGCTTTGCAGAGCCAGAATTAGCAAACATTTCTTACATAACCCCTGTAAGTGGTTAATTTGGAAATTGGCATACTTAATATGCCCTATTATAAAGAAAAGGTTAAATAGTGCTTTAAACGTATGAAGTATAACAAAAATTTCTTTTATTGATTTTTAAGAGCAGTTAAGTAAATTTTCTAAACTGAGTGAATAGAGAGTAGATATATTTAACATTTTTTTCAATTATACTAGTGTGATTTAATTTTTAAACTTATCGTATCATAGTTTGTGTTCCAGTTTCTACTTCTGTAGTTATAGCCTGCTTCTCATTACAATTTACATTTATGGTACTTTTCTCTTTCTCATAATTAGTTTTGGTAGAGTCAATTAATCATTGCTTGTTTAAACATTACTAAACAAAGAACAAGCTCTTGGGTTTCAAAAAATTAACCTATTAATAAAAAACTTGAAAGACTAGTTTTACATATAAATGTAGATGAAATAAATCCTAAATATGTTATTCGTAGCTGGAATCCAATACAGTGCTAAAAGGATACAATGTTATGCTTAATTGTGTTGGATTCAAAAATTCAAGGATATTTTAATATAGAAAAATGTTACCTTTATTCAGCATATAAAAAGGTCAAAGAGGGAAAAGTAAATATTGGAGTGTATACTGAAATGGTACTTGCAAAATGTAGACATCTAGTCTCATGTTTTNTTACAACTTAGTAAACTAGGAATATAAATGTTTTTCTCAATATGATAAAGAATATTAATTTCAAAGCAAGAGCTTACATCTTTGATACATGAGAGTGAAGCATTAGCATTTTATAGCTCTTAAAGAATGATTTATGTTTAGTTGAATACATGTTTCTCTTTTTCAGGAAATGATAGGTTCCTTGTGAGAAGGGAGTAAGTCATATTTGTGGTTGTGTCCATATAATAGATGTTAAACATTTATTGAAAGAATCAAGTATCATCCTACTTTTTACAGGGCATGGAGGCACAGAGAGAATAAATAATTTTCTCCGGTTCACACAGGACATAGCTACAGTGCTAGGTTTGAACCTGGGCAGGTCGATACAAGTTTCCACAGTCTATACCTCAGCCCTACATCATCTCTAACAGCAATTGCTATGTGATACACAACCTACTCCATAAGGTAATCATGATTAAACAAATTAGTATCTGTAAAGCACCAGGAAAGGAGTCTGACATAAGTTAAGAATATGTGAGTTTTATCTATTAGGTTGATGGAGAAGTAATTGTGGTTTCAGACAATGAATTTTAAATCATTAGAACTAGGCTCAAACACATTTTTATTAATCAAAATAGGAACCATTACAATCAGTAGGTTTTGCCAATGAGAAATGTTTGTTTATTCCTGTAGCATAAAAACCCATGCTTCAGGATTCATGGAACTCTTGGAAAGCATTTTCTGCCTCCTGCTTGTTTTGGAAGCATTTTTTTTCCTTTTTGTTTCAGATTTTATTTTATTTTACTTTACAATACTGTATTGGTTTTTCCATACATCAGCATGAATCTGCCACAGGTGTACACGTGTTCCCAATCCTGAACCCCGCCCCNTCCCACCTCCCTCCCCTTACCATCTCTCTGGGTCATCCCAATGCACCAGCCCCAAGTATCCTGTATCCTGCATCGAACCTAGACTGGCGATTCGTTTCTTATATGATATTATACATGTTTCAATGCTATTCTCCCAAATCATCCCCCCCTCGCCCTCTCCCACAGAGTCCAAAAGACTGTTCTATACATCTGTGTCTCTTTTGCTGTCTCGCATACAGGGTTATCGTTACCATCTTTGTAAATCCCATATATATGTGTTAGTATACTGTATTGGTGTTTTTCTTTCTGGCTTACTTCACTCTGTATAATTGGCTCCAGTTTCATCCACCTCATTAGAACTGATTCAAATGTATTCTTTTTAATGGCTGAGTAATACTCCATTGGGTATATGTACCACAGCTTTCTTATCGATTCATCTGCTGCTGGACATCTAGGTTGCTTCCATGTCCTGGCTATTGTAAACAGTGCTGCGATGAACATTGGGGTGCATGTGTCTCTTTCAATTCTGGTTTCCTCGGTGTGTATGCCCAGCAGCGGGAATGCGATGAACCTTGGGGTGCATGTGTCTCTTTCAATTCTGGTTTCCTTGGTGTGTATGCCCAGCAGTGGGAATGTCGTGGAAGCATTTTGCCTGCAAACGGTTTTTGAGATGCTTGAAGCAGTGGTTGTTCGTTGGCGAGAAGTCAGGTGAATGTGATGGATGAGGCAAAGCTTCGTAGCCCCATTCATTCAACTTTTGAAACTGGTTGTGCGACATGTGGAGAAAAGTTGGGCCCTTTTTGTTGACCAGTACCAGCTGCAGGTGTTGCAGCTTTCGGTGCATCTCGTTGATTTGCTGAGCATGCTTCTCAGGTGTAGTGGTTTCGCTGGGACTCAGAAAGCTGCGGTGGCGGGCGGCAGACCACCAAACAGTGGCCGTGACCTTGTTTCGGTCCAAGTTTGGTTTTCAAGAGTGCTTTGGCGCTTCTTCTCGGTCCAACCACTGAGCTGGACATCTGCAATTATAAAATCCACTTTTCATCACACGTCGCAATCTGATCGAGAAATGGTTCATTGTTGTATAGAATAAGAGAACACAGCACTTCAAAACGACGATCTTTTGAGTCTCGGTCAGCTCATGAGGCACCCACTTATCCAGCGTTTTCACCTTTCCAATTCGCTTCAAATGCCTGACGACCATATAATGGTCGATGTTGAGTTCGTTGGCAGCTTCTCATGTAGTTGTAAGAGGATCACCTTTGGTGATGGCTCTCAGTTGGCCATTGTCAACTCCCAGTGGCCACGCACTATGCTCTTCATCTCCAAGGCTGTCTTCTCCTTTGCCAGACTTCTTGAGCCACCTCCGCACTGTTCGCTCATTAGCAGATCCCAGGCTGGACGTGTTGCTGTTGCGAGTTGTGTCTGCTGCTTTATGACCCATTTTGAACTCAAATAAAAATATCGCTCAAATTTGCTTTTTGTCTAACACGATTTCTATAAGTCTAAAATAAATGTAAAATACACAGTAGGTAATAAATCATTAGCAAAAAAATAAGGCAAGAAATGCTCGTTAAAATGATATATAACATAACCATATTTATTAAAAGATGTATTCCAGTATCAAATGGCAAAGTTCAACAATGCAAAACCACAATTACTTTTGCACCAAGCTAATATCACTGTTTGATTTACCCTAATCCTTAATTCCTAACCTTCAGATATTTGACCAGAAATGAATCTAAGTGAAAATAATTCAGCTCACATTTATTCTTATGTACATGGATGGCTTATAAAGGATTTTGCTTTAGGGATGTTCTCATGTTTGGCTGAGACTCCTTAGGCTTCCCAGTGACAAAGCTAAATTAGAGAACACGTTGGCTTGTAGAAACTAGCAAAGTATTGATATCATAAAGTTTACTGTACACCAGGGCATAGGCTACACGCTGTCCAAAACTTGATTTAAAAGGAATACTTTCAAAATGATTTCAAAGATAAAATGTCTCAATATGATAACATATTGTGCAGTCTCTTAGTACATAACCTCCTTAACAAGATAGAAGATGACTGATGTTTGAATTTTGTGACAAGTGGCTTGGGTGGATGGATACAGTAATTCGATTGATTTCTGTCTTCCTTTTGGACCATCTGTGGCCTTAATACCATCACTAAGTTCTACCTTCCAATCAGTCAAGGAGACTCAAGCACCCCCCATTTATTTTTAATAATCTCTTATTATTATAGAAATATCAGTTCATTTTATACAATTAGAAAAGATAAATGAGCAAAAGTAGAACAAATTATGTTCCTACGAAGAATATGCATTAGCATTCTTAATACCTTAGTGTATATTCTTTCACACAAGATGTATGTCATCATATATATGATAAATGATGTCATACTGTACAAACTGAAGAACTTGCTTTTCTATTCAAGTATTTCCATTTTTCCATTTCAGTACATTTTCAACTTCTCTGCTATATATACCATCTTCAGATTTCCCCAGTTACTCCCAACATAATCCCATTATATTAAAATTGCCTTCCTTCCCAGCTGTCAATACCTATCAGCTAAAACCCTTAGGTCCTTGATTTTCTGTAGAGAGGTGAAGCCTCTCTCAGGGGGACCTTAGATGCAGCAGAAACAGAAGTGTCTTCTGAAACCCTTAATAGGAGAACAGAAGTATAGAGTGAGTGGATTAGGGCTCTTTGGGGCTTCTAGCTTCATGTGCATACCAGACCAGAACTGAAACAATACAGTATTGTAAAGTAAAATAAAGTAAAAGTAAAAAAAAAAAAAAAAAAGGAACTGAAACAGATACTCCGCTGTTCAATTTGAACGGTAGGCTTCCATATAGTTCATATTGTTTTATATTGAAAAAATACTTTGGGTAAAATTCAGATATTTAATAAACCCTACCTTTCCCTGATCCACTTATTGCCTAGTGAACTCACAAATAAGCCAATTAGAAGAATTTATTCATGGTCAACTTATACTGGCTGCACCTAGTCACCACTTTTTTCTCGTGGTTTGAGAAGAGGAAAGTGTGTTCAGGGGCTCGTGAGCTTAATGCCCAACACAAAATCCTCAGGACTTTCAACTTCATCCACACTTGGACTCCATTGGATTCTCTGGGACTCTATGAACCTCAACGGATTTTTACCTCTTTTTGGTGAAACCATCCCCATCTTTTAAGGTGCTCTGATAACTCGGAGGCTAAAGGCAAGACGTTAAGGAGGTTTTAGTAAAGGTGAAAAAGTATAATTCAATAATGCAAAACCTAGGGGGGAATTTACTAAGACTATTAAGATTTTTTATATACAAAATTCATTAAATTATCTTTATGTAAAGAGGAGTTGGCAGGATGCTTGCTACCAGCTAATTGGACTTCAGGGAGACTGAACATCTCTGATTCGAGGCTATTTAAAAGTCAGTCTTTGCAAATTAAAATAAATTGTGTACTATAGGATTTTTTTTTCTTTATGTAGCACATGGACTGACTAGTTAAAAATTGTTGCTATCTTGTCAGGCAGAGAGTACTGTATATAACCATATGGTTATAGTAACAGGGTAAGCATCTATTTTTAGCAGAGTTGCTGAGCTTTCTTCCAGAGAGACAACTTGCTTGATAGCAGGTCCTTTATGGAAGATTTGGGGAAAACACATCCTTTTTTTTCTGATGGGAAGTCTTGCATTTCTCTTTGAATCCAGTGCAAATGGACTTCCTGTGTGACTCAGAGTGGCCTGTGTCAGAGCTCCTTGTTAGGGCTTCACTGTTAGCCAATGGAAGGAAGATTCTCACACAGTAAATTAAGAAAGGGGCTGGGTATAAGTATGTGTTGCACTGTTCCAGTTTTATTTCTGACATCAGGAAATCTTTATCATCATCATTGCCAGTCCAAAGTAAGGAAATCATTGAGGCTGGAAAGCAAAACATTAACTCATTATTTAAATGTCACTCTTAATTAATTGACATCACATTAATGATTTCCGACAGGCTGAGTGATACGATGGATATTTAAATGTCTTTGTTATTCAGTGTATTCCTTTTGGAAATGGCACTTAGAGAGACAGTTTGGGGATGACATTGACTGGAGATTTTCTGTTGGGCACTATGCTCACACTGGCCCAAACCTTCCTTTATGGTTTAGTGGCTAGTGATTTGTTTGACATAGAAGACATGTGCAGCAAGAATCCAGAAAAACTCTGGGACTCAGGGTACCCTGCCCTTGAGCAATCCTTCTACCCTAGAGAGAAAAGAAGAAGGTAAAAAGTTGGGCTCCAGTGTGGTTGCTTCAGGGACTAATAAAAGTTGATGAGCTCAGAATGAATAAAAGAAAGAACATTTTCTCCTTGCAATGAGAACTCTTAGGTTTACTTTCTTAGCAACTTTCCTATATATTGTACAACAGTGTCAGTTTTAGTTATCATGTTGTATATTGTAGTCCTCGTACTTACTTATCTTGCAACCTGAAGTTTGCACCTTTTGACCACCTTCATCTAATTTCCCCATCCCTACCCTTTCCCTCTAGTAACGACAAGTCTGATCTCTTTTTCTATGAATTTGTTTGTTTTGGATTCTACATGTCATTGAGATTACATAGTTTTGTGTTTTTTTTCTAATTTATTTCACTTACCATAATGTCTTCAAGGTCCATTCATGTTGTCACAAACAGTAGGGTTTCCTCATTTTTTATGGTTGAATAATATTTAATTATATGTATGTGTGTGCACACCACAACTTTTCCATCCATTCATACATTGAGGTGAGCCTTTTCTTGATAAGCTTTCCTTCTTCAGTATGGAAGTGAGTCTGAAAATTCTTCTGGAACCATAAGATGGCATCATGCCACACAGACTGTGTTCTTCAGAAGTGGCTTGCAGACATGAAGGAAATCAGGCAGACGTGCCCTGATGTATGCTCTCATTTTTTTTCCATAAAGAAAGTAAAAACTGTTACTTAGGGAACCAACTTGCCCTCATACTTAATACCCATCTGCAGAAAATGCAAGTAAAGACCATTCATTTGTTCATTCGTTCATCACATTCATTCAATGAACAGTTAAGAATCTATTGTACAACACAATAAATGCTAGACCTGTGAGGAATACAACAATGAAGGAATTCTTCTCTCTTCTAAAGATCCAGTTCCAGTAAATAACATATTTACTTTGAAGCCAACTGAGGATATGTTTCTATGTAGTTACGGCTCTCAAATATTTGTATTCATAGAGGTGAGCAATAATATAAAGCATTATTCCCAGATGCAGTTAATTTGTGTATTCTTGTGGGACAAGTGCTTTTGATTCATTACCTAGAGTCTTGATATTAGGTACTTGGTAAATTTATTTATTGAGGTAGGGGTGTGTGGGTGTGTGTGTATGTGTGTACATGTACATACATGTGCATACACACTTGTGCATGTGCAGTTTGCAGAAACCTGAATGGGATGGGTGCGGGGTGAGTGAAGAGATGAAGACCCAGGTAAAAGCTGGGTAGTTCAAGGTTGCTGAGCTAGTTGCCACAAGTGGCCTTTGCTCAAGGGGAGTTGTTGGCAGTGGTTAGAGCACTCAGATACAAAGCGAGGATTTCCTAGCAGAAACAAGGCAGAAACCAGTTACTGGGCTCAGGGCAGAAAGACAGATGGGACTAACAGTGTGTTTGTCTTGATGCTGAGGCCCCTGGGCTTGGTAACAGTGCTCCTTATATCCTTCAGACCATCTGTACGTGGTTTTAAAGCTTGATGCAGGGCTACTATTGAGGTCAAGTGGATTGCAGGTTGGCAAAGAGAACTGTGAGATAAGAGGCGCAGTCCCATAGAGAGACAAGCTATTTGTGAATGAGGTGATTGAGGACAAATATATTTAGAGAATAAGACATTTGAGTTGGGTCTTACATAGTGGCTGTGCTTTGGGCAAGTAGAGATGGGAGAAAGGGCATTCAGATAATATAGAGGGAGATGTGGGAGAGAGGAGACGTGTGGGGTGTAGAATGTGTGTTAAGGAGACAGTATGAAAATACATCAGAGTCTGGGAGGCAGGTATGGCCTTGGAGGTATTTGAGATTCCTAGTCCTATATTTGGAGCCAGGAAAGTATTGAATTTACCTGGGACTTACTAAAAATACAGATACCTAAGGCATAGATCTGAGTTGAGGTCTGGACCGCTGCATTTTTGTAACACTTTCAAGATTTGAGGATGTATTTGGGGGAGCCATTGATCTGATAAAAAGGACAGAAAATGTGAACGAGGATTGTGGTGCTAGAGAAGGAAAGAAAAGCCTGACGAGACAAGAAAAGGTTAAATGCTTTTTGTGTTATGGAAGGCTATGTCCAAAAAGCGTGAGCAAAGGAGGAACTTTGAGTTCAAGGGTGATGAGGACTTTAGGGTTATCTTTTGCAGAAGATATGTGGGCATCTTGGAGATCATCGGTAGCTATAGAGGTGAGGGGAGAAGAAATTTCTCTGGTTGGGGAATATCTGTCTTTATGGGGATGGAAAGAATAAGGATCCTTCCAGAGGTATAACGAGACGTGAAAAAGACATGGTTTTAGGGTCAGGAACACTGAAAGAACTAACATGCTTATGAAGGAGCCGGTAGTCACCAGAATCGTGGAGATCAAGTACGAGAAACAAGAATAAGCCGTGGGATTTGATGGGTTAGTGGTCACCATCGTCATCGTCATCATTTTTGTTATTCACCACTTGTGCTGTTTTATTTCCATAGGGGGAGGTCCTGGGAGTGAAACGAGTTCCAGAGTAGTTCTGTGTTTGTGATTCTTGCTCCATGCTGACATGTTGCTTTCCCAAAGAACTGTACTAGTTTAAAATGCCACCAGCAGTAGATGAGAGTGCCTCAGTCATATTGAATGTTAGCATTGCAAATGATGGTTCTTTTAAAAAAATTTTTGTTAAGATTTTATTTTTTAAATTAAAATGCATGTATACTCGTGGTGAATGCATGTCAATGTTTGGCAAAACCAATACAGTAATGTAAAGTAAACTAAAGTTAAAATAAAAATTTTTTAAAAATAAATAAATAAATAAATTTANAAAGTCAGAAGAAATATAAGGGAAAAGAAAAAAGTATATAATCACAGTGAGACATAGTAACATTTTTCTGAAAATATCAAGTGCAGAAAAATAAGAATAGGAGCATCTTAAATGATGTCATTAATAATTTAAATATGATAGATTTCTATTTACATTAATCTTATAGCCTACACAAATATATTTAAAATTTTGTATTTCATATGTTGTTATTAGATGTCCATAGGACATTTAGAAAACGTGGCAAAAAGATAAACATTACTAAATTTCAAAAAATATAATTCTTTTTGTGATTCAGTTATACATATACACATATATTATCTTTTGAATTATTTTCCAATATAGGTTATTACAAGATACTGACTCTAGTTCCCTATGCTATACAGTAAATCCTTGTTGCTCGCTGCATATCTATTTTTTTAAATTAGAAATCTAGCATTCTGTTCATACCAAGTCAAACAAGTGGAATCAAAATGGCAAATGATAGTTCTTGATGACTGCCTTCCAAGTATTTATCAGACATCTCTTTCTTATAACCAAAACTAGAATAAAAGGTAAGAGCAAAGATGCTCTTTAAGGGAAAAACATTAAGACTGTCAACTCTGGAGTCTAAGAAAATGGGAAGAAGATTGGAAACTACCAACATGCTCTGAACAGGAAGGAATTAACCGCTCATCAGAGAGTGTGGTTATACAACACAGACATGCTTCTTACTCCAAAGTTATGCTTTCCGTGGAGGGCCAGGGATTGTTTTGCTTTGTTTGAATTTTTACTTGCTTCTATCTAATAAACTGAACAAATAAGGTTGGGCCAATGAAGAGAGACTTTTGTAGCCAGCTGGATAGTAAAAGGGTGTGATATAAACTTCTGTTTGTCTCTGAATGGGTTCACTGCTAGTTTGAATATTCTTTTTCTTCGTCATATTCTTTTTCTTTATAAGAAATATTGAAAAACAGATTGTTCCACAGATTATTAACTGTTATATGGTAGGCCTTTTTAGATGAGATACCAGAGGCTACACTGTTCAACATGTTTAGTATCCAATAAGTGAGTGAGTATTTACCATGGTGTGGGAAGATTCTGTATCTAGAAGTTTGAAACAAGTTGGGAAATGTGACCTTAAAGTCTGTCCAAAACTGCCAATCCAACCGTAGGGCCATGGAGCCACGATGGTGCTACATTAGGTTAGAAATCACTAGGTTATTCAGTATCTGTGCAAGCAGCAGCTTCCTCATGAAAAAAATCCTCCTGTGGATTCTCAGAGAGTTAGCCTAAGAAATCAACCTACAGTTGATCAGAGCAGACAAATACAGCTCTTAAAAATGAGCAAACGAAACCAAGATGGTTTCCCAGACAGGAACAACAGACAAAATCTAATTGACAGAATTAAAGAGTACATTCAGCAAAATGGGTTCTGTTGGTCATCCCAAGAAATTAGGGAAAGTGGAGGCCCTGGCAGCAGTGAGTGATGGTCTAGTCCTGTTGTAAAATGTGGACACGATGGGCATAGGACAGGGAGAAGCTTTAATAGTTAAAAATTCATCTTCACTTGTTCTAATTCTAAAGACACTGCTAACGTCTGACTTCCCAGGAAGTCAGTCTTCAAGGGAGAAGACTTCTTCAGGCTTGTATAATTGCTCAGCCTGGCATTTGCTGTTCCTGTGACAGATTGGTGACTTGGCATCTAAAATATAACTTATCAGATCTAGTAGTCTTACTTTAAGGGCTCAGTGTGTTCAGGTGAGTTGTAGGTAAATAATAGAACAGCTGTGACCACCTGGGAGCTGCCACACTCTTCCCTTGCCTGAGAAGAGCAAAAAAGGCCCCCCAAATTGTCCCGTCAGAAACCTGAGCACAGAGGAGCTGATCCCACCCCTTATGAGGGAATGCTTCTCACAGTCAGCCAGAGCCAGAGGCCAGTCCTCTGTCTGTAGCCAAGGAAGTATCCACAGATAAAAGGTTTGGACTCCAGAGATACGTGAACAGCAAGGGTGAATCACTGCAATGGATTCGGTCACTTCCATCATTTGAAAGGAAGTGATGGAACCAGGGCCCAGAGCCAGGAAGAGCTGCTTTCCTTGGGCAGAGAACAAGTGCACAGCAGCAGTTTTCACCCCGGCTGCACATGAGAGAGTTTCAAAAAATCTGGATGCCTGGGTCCCACCCCAAACATTCTGATTTCATTGGTTTAAAAGTGGCCTGGGCCTTAGGCCAGTGCGTGTGAATCACTTGTTTAGATGCTGATATATTTGAGGATCAGCGATGCTCTCTGCCTGCCAACCAGTGGAAGCAATAGTCTAGCCTAGCTTTTCTCTAAAAGTGGTTCTAGGATCAGCTGTGAGCATTCCCTGGGAACTTGTTAGAAATACGGATTCTCAGCCCCACCCCAGAACTACTCAAATCAGAATTTCTGGGCTTGAGGATCAGCACCTGTATTTTAACAGTCCCTCCCAGTCATTCTGATCCATGTTAGAGTTTGAAAACCACTGATCGAAGTCCAGACCTTACTACTCGAAGTGTGGTCCACAGCCCAGCAGCATCTACCCCGCAAGGAGCTGTTAGAAATGCAGAATCTCAAGCCACCCCAGACCTACTAAATCAGGATGGGCATTTTAAACAATATTCCCAGATGTCTGTGCATTAAAGTTTAAGAAACACTGGGCCTCCTTGGTGGCTCAGACAGTAAACTTTGAGAAGCATTGGTCTCAGAAACAGGGACCAATTAGTGTTCTCACTGGACTTTAGTTGTCATCTTGCAGTGCATTTAGGTCAGAGGACAAGAACATAAGCGGAACTTACCAGAGGGGCTTAGAAACTGTGTTCTGATACCTCGGCAGGAGGTGCTTAGTGGGTTCCATTATATAGGTGGGGCGTTGTGTCAAAGAAACATTGGTGGTAGATAAAGTAGCTATTCACTTTCACAGTAAATGTGGCCTAGCAAAAACAGCTACTGTTTATCAAATACTTACCTTGTGCTGTATAGGTGTAATTGCATGCAATCCCTACAGAAAACCAGAGAGAAACAATCCATCCATCCATCTGTTCAACTATTGTTGTATTATACAAGCATGCACTGTGGGACAAATTGAGAAAGGAGCACTGACATGTATATATATATATATATATATA